>CM053792.1:455947613-456145113 GCA_028749045.1 Cupressus sempervirens
ACATACACATCTTTGAATTCACAACTTGACTTCTTACTTATACCATTTTGATTGTCAAGTCGGCTCATTTACATGATACATTTACCAATAAACTATTCATCAGTTAGCTACATATATTATTCTTAAACAAATAAAATGTATTTTACTGGCCAACCCTGCTCGGTAAATACTACTTCCAAGAATTTCCAAAGTTAACCTTCTTGGCTCGATTAATATTACAATATCTTAAAATCCTTTGGTTGCTTTTACCAAATTACCTTTGCTGACCGAGTGAACTCGATAAGAACTATTTCTACCAAATTAGCTTTGATGATCAAGTGAACTTGGTAAGAACTGCTTCTGTCATATTTTCTTCGATTACCGAGTGAGCTTGGTAAGAACTAAATTTCTTTGATTACCTTGAAGGCCCGGTAACCAACTATCTACTTGGTTGACAATGCAAGCTATCTTTACTAGCCTTTTGGGCTCAGTAGACACTGTCTATTGCCTTGCTGACCTTCTGAGCTCGGTAGACACTATCCTCTGCCTTGCTGACCTTCTAAGCTTGATAGACATTATCCTCTACCTTGCTGACCTTCTAAGCTTGGTAGACACTATCCTCTACCTTTCTTACCTTCTAAGGTTAGTAGACACTATCTGATGATTGATATGACATTTGTGTGACATCAAAGACAACACACAATTGAACAATTGTATCCAAAAATTCCATAATGAATTGTTGAGTGTATAAATATTTGCAATTTTTTTTAGGAATGATAGGTTGCAAAGATTGAATTGGTGAAGAGTACACTATCAAAGTGTTGTAAAGTTAGGTTGATTGCAATGTAATTTGAGCCTGTACAAAATTACATTATTGTTTGTATGTAACTCTAGTTACTGTAATAAAAAGAAGACACTAGGGCTTTTTGGTGGTGGGTATTTCTCGAAAGGGTTTCTAACATAAATTTGGTCTAGTTTGTATCTTGTGTGCACAATATTTTCTATGTTTTTGTTTCTTCTACTTATCTCAATGTTTTGAAGTAGATTCACTTTTATTATTTCCCTTGTAAATTGACTCTAAGAAAACATTTTCACACAGAGCTTTCCTAATACTGACATCTTGAGGACTATAGCGAAAAGCTAAATCTTGAAAAGTACAAAGATTATTAAATAGAAGATACATATTGTCTCTTAGAATCCAATGGAGAGTTACATTAATATATATGCAAACTGATCAAGTAGGTCAATTAAAGCCTTTATCCATTATGGTTATTTTTTGGGATACATGATGATTTTTTTTTAAAAAAATCCAAATGGGAAAAGTCACGATACCCAACTTATTATCATTAGCCTAGTAATACAAAGAAAATACATATGATCTAAGATTGGGCATTGAAACATTATTTATATCCAACTTGGTTATTGAGCATTTCCATACTTTGGTAATTATATTTTTGCAACTAGACATATTGGGTAGTTATATTTAATTTTACATCAACCAATTTAATAACAATAGTGTTGACTAAATAATGTATCATGTATTTGTTAGTTTATACATGTTGAGCTATCATTTTGCATGATGCTTAATGGCAGGAAACCTTTGAAACTCCTCTCTTGAAATGCTAATCTGGGATCAACTCCAAGGTTCTAGGTGACCATGTGACCTACTATAGTCTACTTTGTTTAAGATAAATGTGAGTGTTCACGAGGAGGCCTTTGCTGGTTTTGATAGCTTTGGATAAGATGTAGAATCTATTCACTGCTTCAAAGTAGTAAACACATAAAAAGGAACTATATTTTTGTATTTTTCTATTTTTCAATGAATGCAATCTAACAATGCAACTAATATGAATTCCTAAATTAACAAGGGGTTAGTAAAGAAAAAAACAAAGATAGGGTGACAAGAAGTTTAAGAAAATAACATGAAAGTAAAATCCTAACATACATAAGCTATGGAAACAACACATCTATGAGTTAAGCCTTTGAACAAATTTGTGGGTAACTAATAAAAAGAGGAGCAACACTTCCTTAATTTCATTGATGCAATCATCGATGAGAATTTAGTAACTATAAGATATTTCACTTTTCATCAAATTGCAAGGCTACGAAAAGTGTGCTCATGCGAGGCAAAAAGCTATGTAGGAAAAATATAGTGATTTCTTCTCAAACTAGGTATGTTAGAGAAATTCATAAAACTGTAGCAAACACTAGAATTAATATATCACACAACCAAAAATAATGCAATAAACTTTTGGCTCAATTACATTCCATGAAAAAACATTAACAGAATATAACACACTTAGGCCAAAATCACTACACTCCAAATGCGAGCACCAAAAACATATATTATTGTAAAATAACAACCTAAATTACATATCAAAATCCTGTATTTATAAGAAATCACCTCCTTAATTTGTGTTGAGAGTGAGGATATCTTTATGCAATCATATGCTTCTAAATTAATAAAACAATTATAATTATGTACAAACTGACTCTCTAACTGGTGCTTAACAAGACTCCTTCCATTTTATATCATTAATTGGATGCATGATCCTTTACATTTCTTTAAAAAAATAATACATGAGAAAATATGAAGAAGAGAGCCTTCAATTTTGGAACTGGCAGTTAATTATCACCGCACCTCTAAATTATTTAAAATATTCCAAGGCACTCCTTCAAAAAGTATACCAATGCACCTAGTGCACTTGGCACAGTAGCACACCTTGGAGGCAAAAAAATTGCAAAATTTCACCAAGTGTCAAAATTGAAATTCTGGCATCTAGGTTTTGTTCCCCTTTATACTAGAGCTATGTCTAGGTATTTTCCCTTGAATTTCTCAATTATCTCAGTGAATTGAGCCACATCTGGTAAATCTAAGGCATTATATTTATCCTTTACTTTCTACCTGTAGTTATCTACTTCTATATGGGTTTCTAAAAAATCCTTGAGTTTTGTACCAAGCTCTAATAAAGATTCTTCTATTGTAAATATCTACCAGATATCCTCATCATTAGAAACTTCATCAAAAGCTTTTCAAAATTTCTTAACTACTACCTCTATTGGTATTAGCTTTTCCCATGCACCATCCTCAAAAATATCCAAACATGTATCACTATAATGCTTCTCAGTTTCCAAAATTTACTCTTGGGCTTGGTCCTTGAGCCTCTGAATCTCTCCATGTAATGAATCCATTACTTTATTTTCATGTACAAAATTTTCAATCTAATAATCTATCAAATCTAGCTCCTCAGCTATATATACATCCATTAGCATCTGATACCTTTGGCCTTTGATTGCTTGTAATGTCTACAACTCTTTTCCATAGGTATGTACTTCATCCATTAAACCAAAATCTTGATTCAAAATTGCCACTAACTTATCTACATTCTCCTACTTAACATATAATAATTTAAGATTTCTCTAAATAATTAGTACACCTTTTTCCTCAAAAATGGATCCAATTGTACTAAACCCCTATCCCTTCTCTGAATTTTTGCATTTAGAGTTTCTTTGGGGTTAGTGGGATCCAAGGAGCCAACAAATTTTATCAAATATCTCTTTAGGATCTTGTTCTACCACCAAAATGTTATCAGTTCTACCCCATCCTACTCTAAGCTTCTAAACACCTCCTTCACCCTTATTATTACCATCAACTTCATAGTTTCCAAGGTTGGCTTCCCAAGCATAACTTCCCAGATCTAATAATCTCATGGAATTAGTTCTTTGACATTTGATTATAGAGGAGAGATAACTAAATGAGAAAAAAGGTCCCGATTTTGGTCACTCATAATAAAGGCTAATGCTCATGCATCCTTTAGAGGCAAATCAAGTTTCCTTGAAACTTTTAATAATTCCATTCTATCCTCCTCTTTAGTGGTGAATTGTTGTTTCCTTCTTCTCATCACTTCTTTTTTGAGCCACCTTAGAATATGTTGTACTAGGGAATTACCTTTAGAGGATGAAGGAGTTTCCTCAGCTATACTCTTCCACTAATCACTCCTTTTTGAAGTCTTCTCCCTTTGTCATAGATCTATGTTGGTAGTCTTTGTAGCTATGGATCCTAGAATTCTAACCTCTATGTCTTGGGATGTTTGTTGAGGTTTTTTGCCTATCTACCCCTCTTTTGAAAATTCATTAGTGGATACTTGATGTAGCTCTTCTTTTTGTTCTATCTAGACCTATTCATCTTCTATACCTAGAGGAAGAGGGGTAGCTAATCCCTTGTCTACACAAAATGTGACCTCTAATTGGGATGTCAGAACTACCTCTGGTCCTTGTGATTCAGGGGGCATCTAACTCCAATCCTCCTATTGAGGTTGATTGGTTGGCATGTCTCTAATCTTGTCCCTAACCAACTCAATACCCATGGGCATAAAGTTAGAATCTAACATCTAAAAGATATCAGTACCCACTACATATTGCTCATCTATCAACTGTTGCATTTCATCCTTTGATGTAGTTTTCTAAATAGGTTCATCAGGGATAGATGGTAGGGTAACCATAAAGATTTTTCTTTATTCCTCCTCCATGGCTTTGGCTAGCCAAGACCTCCAACTTAAGGGTAGATTATCCTCTTCATCCTCTTTATCCTCTTTTTCTGCCTCTTCTAGAATGGGTTTTGGGATTGATGGAAAAGGAATCACTTTCTTGATCATCTTTTGTCTTCTCTTCATTGAAGTCTTAATCTTCCTTCTTTTAGGCATTGAGGGGGAAGATTTGTCTACCTATCAAGGTAGGGAAACCTCTTGTACTTTTGTTTCTATTTTAGTTTTTGGTGGCACTTGGGAAACTGGCATAATTTGTGGATCACCTCAAGTTTGTATGACTTCTATATTTTCTAGCCCTTGTATATTTTCCTCTCCTTGCTGCAGAGGTGCTGGAATTTCTCCTTCTTATAGTTTATCTTATTGAGGATAATTCCTCTTCCTCTTTCCCTTACCTCCCCCCTTTTGAGCTCAATAATAACCAGCTAGCCTATCAAGTTGGAGTACTATTTCTAGTGCTACTAGTGACTGAGCTGTAAACATAGGCACTGTGACTTTTTCTCCTCTACCCCTTGCTGGATGAGCTTGCACATGGAAGATCACTATCTCCAAAATTGGATCAAGTTTGAATGGTTTCTTGATCCAATCCTACATCAATTTGATGATTTGCCTCGCTCTATTCTTGATGTCCAAGTTCTCTTCCTTGTTAACCTTGGCATTCCTAATAGGTTATTCACCAATTTTATCCCTATTGAACAAAGGATCAAGCAACTCCTCCATGTCCTATTGCACTATCTTCAATGGAATTTTTATCTTCAAAGCCTTCTCTACCAGATACAAAGTCATCCTACAATAATCCCTTATGCAGACATCATAGTTATTTGTCACATTCATCCAGTGATCTTCAGTGGCTTCTTCATGTTGAAATGTTTTTCCTACTAAGTACTAAAGTCTCCCAATATTATCAAAATATGGCCAAGGAGAATTATATTCTTCCAAGGGATATTGATCCCATTCACATTCAAAAGAGGGGATATCTTACCTCTAATCCACCTGAAAAGGTCCTAGTCATAGGCCATAGCTAACATGTTTTGTGCTACTTTCTAATCTGTCATATGTAGACAAGAGTTGTCAAGAGATCTCTAGGAGAATAAGCTTGTCACTAGGATACCTAGGGATCTTTTTAGGGTTAATAGTTGTACTAGCAATCCTCAAATATGTAATTTTTTTGAATTGAATATAGTAAGCCTTGACTAATGATATTTTTGTAGCTTCCTCCTCTAATATTCTCTTGACATAATCTATTTATATGAAGTTAATTATGGTGAATATGAAAGCATCATTTACAATTCTATATTCTTTACTTTTCTCAAAAAGCCTCTTCTTCACTAGTTGAGGAAATACAATATACAACCATGCATTGGCATCCTGCATGCTACCCTTCTTGTAGAGCCTTGGCTAATCCATTTCCCTCATGGCTAACAAGTACACCAGGTATGATGTCATGTAAAATTTCCTATTGTTCTTTGCCACCACAAACTGCTCACCTAAATTCTGATTTAGAGTAGAAGCCCAATCTAGTGGAATCTCTGCTTTCTTTATGGTTTCAATAAAATGCATCATGAAAATTTTCAAGTTTTTGGCTATTGGAAAACCCATAACTCTACTCAAGAGTATGATTGAGTATCCAGTATCCTCCTTCATATATCCTCTTGTCATGTCTACTTTGCTAGTTTTCTTTCCTAAGGAGTCTTCTCTATAAGGTAAGAAGATTGGATGATCTTAGAAGCCTCATTTATATGTTCCCAATACCATCTCTTTGATTGATCATAGGTTAGTCTAATGAATTGATCCACCCTTGAGAGATGGAATACTTTCTCAATGTTCTTGGGTTGGAGATCTAGAACAATCTCTCCCATTATGCTCTTGACTACCCTCTCTTCAGGAACAAAATGTTCTTTGAGTGTCATGATCAATTTTGAAGACTGCACTGACACTAGGTGTGATGCTACATTAATGAGCCATGATTGGATCAATGTAGAGATCATCTAGGACCTCTCAATTGGTTTGTTTCATAGCTTTAAGAACCCTCCCAAATTTGTGTCTCTAATATCTGAGTAGTCATCTTGAAACTATGGTTTTGTAGGAATGCCCTAAAACTTGAACACTACTGGTTTTGGTGCCATTTTCTCACCAAGGGAGGATTAAGAAGATGCCATTGTATCTAAAAAAAAGGAAGTCCATTAGCTTAGAATTGAGGAATAATGGATTAATGATAACCTACAAACAAAACCCTAAAACCTAATTATCCAAAAAAAAACCTAATTATTAACCCTTGGAATGCAAAAAAAAATGATATGGTGCACCTGATAAGTGTGCCTAGTGCACCTTATCAATTTTTTGGCATATTTCAATACATGGGATGTGCATTAGCACACCTCATGGGTGCACTGATGTGCACCTCATATCAAAATTAGAGAATTCATTATTTTTAATTATATGCATAGTAGCACACCTAATTAGGTGCGCAACTACACATACTCATTAGGTTATTTTGTATCATTTTAAGCTTTATCATTTTTTAAGGAGATTTTTAATGTTTTGTGTGGAGAATAAGATGTGGAGAATAATGTGCACACCAATGCACCTAATTAGGTGTGCTGGTGCACACCTTACTTTATGCGTTCTAACTTTGTTTTTGTGTTTGTGCTTTGTAGGAGGGAGGGTGCAGGAGGCACAACTTGGGTGCTATAGAGATATGGAGTAAAGAGCTAGAGGGTGAAAAATAAAAGCCAAGTGGTGAGAAAAAAGGGGGTGGGGGTTATATAGACCCCACCCACCTTTGGTGCTATGCATGTGTGCAGCTACGTAGCTACACATTTGTGCAACACAAATACCATTTTCTTCTCTTTTTGAAAGGATTTGGTGCACTAGCATACCCATCGAGGTGTGTTGGTGCACCTTTTATTTGTTAAAAAGGCCTATATCCTCCAAAAACTCTAATTTTTGACAAGAAGTTTTTCTCAGTTGGGACCAACACACAAACTAAGAGACTAGATAAAACCTCAAAAGGACTTAGACCCTAGACTAGGGCTCTAAAAAGCCAAAAAATAAAGTAGGGGGTCCCAATTTCTAAAACAAATGGGGCATGCATTGTGGAACCATAAAAAGTAGCCCTGAGAAAAAGGAAGAAATGACAAAGGAATTTCTTCATTAGAAAACATTCCTCTGACATTTGCCAAACACCAACTACATCCCAAATATTCCAAGCATATTTTAGGTCTCTTTGCAGTCAAAACCTCAAAATCTTGAGCTCAAAGTTTAGTGTGTGCTTCATGTATTCATTTCCTTCAACATCTTAAAATGTAGTCTATCAAATTTTTTTGACAACTTGGAAACAATCTTCCACCCCATCTGGCTCATTCATCAAGAATCTTCACAAAAGCTATTTGTTAATCCTTTGTTTGACCAGATGAGAGAATTAGTTTTGAGGGCTCTTACTAGGTTGTTACTTTTCATTTGAAGTATTGGGTAACCTTTTGAATACTTGCTTCATGTAACTCATAATGTTGCTATTTGATTCTTCAATGAAGCAATATTTTGGTATTGGATAGCTTATTTTGAGTGCATATCCATTTATTAGATTACCCCCTTTTAAAAACTTTTAGAATCTTTCATTCTTAACACCATTCTTTTCTTTTATTTTCTCTCTATATCTTGACCATGCTTAGATTGTGTGGCCAATATATTGGTGTCATTTCTTGGATTCGATCTTTTGTGAACATCCCTTGCATTCCTCTTTTAAAACCTTTTAGAAACTCTCACTCCGAACAATGGTCTTAGTGATTCCTTCAAGAAGACCCTTCTTGTCGAACCAATGGCATTTGGATCATCCTTTGTTGTCTTCAACCTTGGTTCAAAAACACCTAAGATAATTGATCATTAAATTTGAAAAGTGTAGAGAACTTGTTGATCTATAATTCTGAATTCAAGACTAAAAGTCCCCTATTACTGCAAGTAACATCCATTCCTTAGTTGGTATAAGACACAAAATCATCAAAATCTTTTGAAAAAGAAATACCTCTTCCTAAAATTAGAACCAAAAGAGTAGTTAGTAAGATATGTCATAGTAAAAATCTCAAGTGCACCTACCCCCTGGACTGACACAACTTTGAAAATAGAAACACAACTAGAAGCAAACATGCAACTAAAAAGAAACACACTTGCAAAAAATAAACACACTTGTAGAAACTAATGACTTTTTTTTTTGGTCTTCTAGTCTTCAAAGTAATGTTTCAAAAATTTCCCATTGACTAGCAATGAAACCAATTCCCCCTATAAGGAACATAGCCTAAAAGTATTTTCTTTGAGAAATTCTACAATCTGATAGGGACCAATCTACAAGTGTTGAAACTTAGTGTCACTACCCAATTTTTCTTTTGCCTTATCCCATAGTAGAAAAAGGTTGGATATTTTGAAGGACTTTATTGTGGCCCTCTTTTCAAACCACCTCTTGACAAAAACTTGATTTTTAGCCATGTGCTCTAAAGCAAGTATCTATTTTTCATTCATCTCTATAAGATTCATCAATCTAATTTGTACTCTGTCAACATCTTCAGCATACCCACTCATGAATTTCAAAATTGGAATCCTAATATTAAGAAGGAATATTGGCTCTTGTCTATAAACATGAAAATATGGAGATGTTCCCAAAGCATTCTTGACCCTTACTTGATCTATCCATAGAGCATATCTAAGTTGTGTATGCCAATATTTAGGATTCTCCTTCAAAAAACATCATATTAGTATGATCAAGTTTTTGTTTGTAGACTTAGCTACCCCATTTCCTTTTGGGTAATAATTTGAAGATAAATTAATAATAACTTGATTTTCCAATGCCCGTTGACTTAGGAATACTGATGCAAAAGTTGATTCATTATCACACAGTAGGGAGGATGGCATCCCAAATCTAGTAACAATGTGTTCTTCAAGAAGTCATAACCACCTTGGCTATGCAATTTTTGAATGTCTCTACTTTTATCCATTATGTATAATAATCAGTAGCTATGAGAATAAAAGTGTGTCTAGTTGATGATGGTTGATTGACTGGACCAATAAAATCTAGCCCTTACTTTGTGAAGGGGCATATCTCAAACACCAATTGTAATGGCATTGTAGGATGTCTTTCTCTGTTAGCACTCATCTAAAAAATATGACAAGTGCGAACATGCTAAAAAGTGTCTTTGAATATTTTGGACCAAAAAAACCCAATCCCAAAATCATATGAGTAGTTTCTTTTTCTAAACCATGCCCTATACCATACTTGTCATGAAATTATTCCATAACTTCTTTTACTTCCTCATGTCCCATGCATTTCAGGTATGTTCCTTCATAGTTCCTTTTGTATAACTTTCTATCATGCAACATATAGGATTCACACTTCATTGAATTGGGATACTAATTTTGTAAAATATAGTACACAATATCTTGGTTATAGACATATATTATTACACCTTGATAAACATCAACTTGAGATACTACCATCTTCTTCTGATCTTCCATATTTGTTTCACTATCAAACCTAAATTTCTTTTCATCCTCAATCTAGTTATTTGCTATCATTTTTTATAATTCTTGACCTCCAACTAACCTCATGGGTTGGATCTCTAGATCAAATTCTTGAAGTATTACCATCCATTTTCCTCTTCTTTCACCAAGTTCATTCTACATCAATAATGTCTTGACCACTAGATTAGGTACAATCGCATATACCTTGCTTCTTAGTATATAATGATAGAATTTCTTTACTAGCTTAATTAAAGCAAAAGACTATTTATCAAGGTTGAAATGATTCAAATTGGTATTTTTCAAAGGGAAACTCATAAAAGAAATAGGTCTTTCATCTTCCTTTTCCTTATACATTAGAATCCTAGCACACAAATATTCTGAAGCAAAACAATATATTTTAAAAGGTAGCTCATATTCAAGACTCACCAGTTTTGGGTCCATGGAAATGGCCACTTTGATATCCTCAAATTATTTTTTAATCTTTGGAACCTATTATGTTTTAACTCCCTTTTTGATTAAATCATTAAGAGGATGAACTATCTTTGCAAATCGACTTATGAATTTTCACAGAAAATTTATCTTCTCGAAGAAAGACTTAAATTCTTTTTGACTATGAGGAGGCAATAACTTTATAATAGCCCCTATTCTATCAGGATCAATGAAGATTCCATATTTAGAGATAATATGACCTAGGAGCTTTCCTTTAGTAACCCCAAATGAACATTTTTTGGGATTGAGTGATATGTCATATTTATGACATCTATTGAATACCTGTCTTAAATCAACAATATGAGTGCTTTGATCCTTTGAACAGACAGTTAACTCATCCATGTAGATAAATATATACTTGTTTATTAATCCCTTAAAAGATTTATCCATGGGTCATTTAAATGTAGCCCCTGCATTAATTAGCCCAAAAGGAATTCTTCTATAAGAAAAAATTCCCCATTTAGTCATAAAGGTCATCTTTAGCCTATCTTCTTCATCAACCATTACTTGATTATATCTTGAATATCCATCCAAGAAAGACATCATCTTTGAACCATGTACAATTTGCAAAACCTCATGTAGTGAGGGTAAAGGGTAGTTATCCTTTTGAGATGCAAGGTTCAAGTTACAAAAAATTATGCAAAGATGAATCTCTCCATTCTTTTTTCGTATAGGAACCAAATTAGCCACCCATGTGGAATAGTAAATGGGGAAGATGATCTTGGCATCAAGTAATTTCTTAACTTCTTTCATTATCAATAGTTCAATGATAGGATTAATAGGTCTCTGCCTTTGATGGAAAGGCTTGACATCTAGTTTTAATGGAATGCCATGCGTAATGATCTCGAGATCAAATGTCTTTAGCTCTTTGTAGCTCCAAGCAATAACATCCTTATAATCTATAAATAATTTAAGCATGTCTTCAATTTCTAATGCATTGCACACTTTTCCTATCCTTACCATTCTAGGATCTTCATCAATACCTAAGTTGTACGAGTCATATTCCTTGATTCCCTTTTCGTGGGTCATTCTTCTATTAAGTGTTGATACATCACAATAAAAAATGCATTCTAATTCAACCATTCCCTTAGGAATAGTGTTGATTTTTAAATTTAGGATCCCATATTCATCTTCAAGTTCCTCATCCTCAAGCTTGTCATCTAGAGTGTCATCAATCTCTTTCCCTTTAAAGTGGCTATTGCACATGATAAATTTGAGTATATGTTGATCATCTTGAAAAACTTGGAAGTTTGTGATATTCTCCAGAATAGATGTAGCAACAACCAATTCTACTAAAAATCTTTTCAATTTGTTCTCTCAACTAGTTGTAATGTACTTGTTGAGATAGAAAGAGCATCTACTACTATATTTTTCCTTCTTGGATTAAAATTTATGTTCAAAGCTTCAAAATCATCCATTAAATCCCATACTCTTTTTCTATAAGCAAGTAGCCTCTTATCATTGTAAGAGCATAATGATTTCACTTGTCATATAACCAACTAAGAATCTCCCTTGATGATGAGGGTTGTGACACCTTTCTTGAGTGTAAAAATAAGTCCTTAGATCAATGCTTCATATTCTCCAACATTATTAGTACATCTAAACTGTAATCGATATGCTGCACAGAAAGAGTTACCTTTTGGGTTGATCAACTCAATACCTGCACTAGCTCCTAATTTGCATTTGGAACCATCAAAGTGAAGTGTCTAGATTGGATCTTCCTTACATTTTCTAACCTTATGCTTATTCATCCTTAGGTTCTCTTTTACTTGGGCTTAAAAAGGGGAACCCATTATAATTTCTTGTGAGGTTGTTACTTGTTGATAAAGGAAGCGTATGTTTTTTTTGTTTGTCCTAAATTTCCCCTATTAACTCTTTAATTTCATCCACTTTTGGTTTACGATGGGTGACTATTGAACTCCATCCTTGGTCTTTCTTGTATTAGCTTCTTCTTTGAACTTTGATCACCCTTGGGGGAGGAGAAGACAAACCTCCACCATTTGAAGAGGTATCACTGTATGATAGATTTATATCTTCAATTTCCTCTTCAACCTTTTCCACAAATTTAGATATGTTTATAGTTTTTTGATTTTTTATGGGTTTATCTTTTGTGATGTGACCTCCTTTGATTTCCATCATCTGCATATATACATTAGCACCTGCTTCTTGGCACAATAAGCATTAAAACTCAGAATGGCTAACTTTATGTAATTGGAAAAATCCTGGGAGAAGTAGCATACTGGGGTTAATTTCTTATCCTAAACATTGTAAATTATCCACCATGTTATCTATGAATTGTATCATGATTTTTTCCATTGGGATTAGAACCTTTGATTTTTCATCTCGATCATTTGATGTTTTGGTTGAAGTTGTATCAAATACCATCACTTTGTAAGAGCCCAAATTTAATTGCAAGAATGTCACCTCATTCGAAGCATTATATTCTATAATCATTGTTTTTAACTTTGGCTCTACATCTATCTTGATTTGATTATTCAACCCTTTCCATGGTAACCATAACTGAGTGAAATCAATAGAAAACCATCCTCTTAGGCATTTCATCCATTCTCTAATTAGAAGTAATCCATATGTTTTTGGAATATCAACCACATGTATATCAATGACATCTTGAATTCAAGGGTCAATTGTCAATTGTGTTTGAATGTCATTCAACACACTAATGACTTTCACCTCTATTTTGTCTAGCTATATGACTATTTGATTAGAGGGCTGAGGAGTGACTCCCAACCTTTGTGCTATTGATAGTGGTATGACATTACATGACGCTCCTAAATCAATTAGGGAATTATGAAGATTCTTCCCAGATATTCTTATGTTAAGTAGAAATGAGGGCACCTTGACCTTTTCTTTAAACATAGTTGGCATTGCCTCTAAAGTATTGACTTGTTGAGATACTAACTTTTGAGGGATGGTATTCATATTATGGGGTACCTTTGTATGATCCAAAGTTTTGATCAGCACTTCTCACTACTGGGGATAGTTTTACAACATGTCGAACATAGACATATTGGCTTTTGTTCTTTTTAAATCTTCCACTGCATTGTACTTTCAATGGACCAAGTAGGATTTGTCAAGATTGTTGGTACATTCCCTCAGTTCTAATTTTTTTGTCCTCCATATGGTGGCCTAATTAGTACTAGATTGTTACTCACTCTTAGATCAGGAGGAGTTGGTTGTAGTGCTAGAGGAATTTTGTCTGTCATAGGCTCTTTTATACTTCTCAAATTCTATGTATTTCAATTTTCATTGTGAAAAGTAAACATATCTTTAGGTTGAAGGTCTAGTTCCTAGCTAAATGAAAATGAGAATTCTTCATTGGTTGGTTATTCTACCTATATGTTCTATGCAGAATCATAGGACTCTAGTAGCATAGTGTTAAATTGTATAGGAGGAACATTGGCATTTGATTGTGAATTCTAATTCATCTCTTGATTCCCATTATAATATGAACTATCATTGTTAGATACGTTTTGACCATCATCATACTGATTGTTATTTGTATACTAAACATTATTGTTGTTAGTTGTAGGAATGCTTCCATTATTTGAATGAGTATTCCATTATCAATTCTATCTTTGGGAGCCATTGTTATGATTAGGAGGATTAAAGTTATTTCCTCCATTTTTGTTTCCTACATTGTTGTTCCCACTGTAATTCTTGTTATAATTTTGGCCATAATTTTTGTTCGAAGGATCGATGTTGTTTCTTTGAAAGTTGTTATTCTATCCTTGTGACAACCTTAAATGAGTGATTTCATTGTTCATCTATGACATGGTTCTTTTCATTTGGCCAAATTTGGAGGTAAATTTTTTGTTTTCCTTAGTGGAAATTGTTGCATTTTGTTCAAAGAAAGAAGCTTTGGAGGTTCATACCCTAGATATGTTAAAGTGGATTTTTGTGGAGTAGGTGCCTACTATAATGGAATTGGATTCATAGGTATGAATTGACTAGGAATTGTGGGTGCTCTGACAAGGTATGTTGGCATTGTTGTGATAGGTTGAGTTGGAAGCATCAATCCTCCTCTATTAGGATTGGCTTTCTTAGTGAAGGTAATTGTTTCTGCAAAGAAATTGTCCAATGTGTCGATATTTGTTGCTGGAAGTCTTCTCAGAAAAATATCAGTAAGATGGTCCATAGAATTTAGATAAATCTCAATAGCAGCTTCAATTGGTATAGTGTATGGCATTCCCAACTTGCGGTATGCCATGTGAAAGTGATGGTTGAAGTGTGGCACTGTCTTAACTAGATCCTTTTTGATTGATATGAATTGCTGATGTATCACAACTGAATTGATGAAAATATTAAATTGTTCCAAGAATAATTTTTTGAAAGTATCCTAATCTCCAATACATACATGTGGTGGATTAACATACCAATTAAAGGTAACTTCCCCTAAAGAGTAGGGGAATAAATGAAGAACCACATTCTTATTAGCAATCTACTTTCAGTTGCAAATTTCTTTGAATACTTTGATGTGATCTTTAGTTGTTTGTGTTTCTCCATAGATGAACCTTGGGCAAAACTTCTCAGGATTCTTAGGAAAGTCATTGAGTATGCCTACCAAGTTAATTGGTGAATCTACAACATTTGTAAAAAAAGGCCAGTAGAGGATTTGGTGGAATAATGGTTGGTTGTGATGGAGGTGGGACTGAAGAAGATGATAAAATGCTGAATGGAAGTGGTTGAATCTAAGGTATTCCTTTTTCATTGTGGGGCTTACAAAAATGGCTAAGCTCAAGGAAGTCATGTGCACTTGGTGATGATCTTAAAGCTCTCTAAAATGGGGATTTTGGATCAAAATCCTCTATTTGGCATCAACTTTGGAAAAAGTGCACCTCTACAAAAGTATACTTTCTCACAAAATAAGGTGCACCACAAGATTTAGCACACCAACACCAACAAACTAGCACAATAGGCATAGCAATGCACCTAGTGCACCTAGCACAACAACGCACCTCAAATTCTCAAAGACTTAGATTTTTTTTTGAACTTGTAAAAAGTGAAGAATTTTGAAGTTTTGGAAAATTTTTCTTCTATTCCAAAAGTCAACAGGCCCTCCTTCTAGCACCACTTCTATTGAGCTATTGTTCTGCATGATGCTTAATGACAAGAATCCTTTCGAACTCCTCTCTTGAAAAGTTGATCTGGGATCAATTCCAAGGTTTTGGGTGATCTTGTTACCTATTGGAATCCACTTAGTTGAAGATAAATGTGAGTGCTTACATGGAGGCCTTTGCTAGTTCTGGTAAATTAAGATAAGATGTAGAACCTGTTCCCTACTTAAAAATAGTAAACACACAAAAAGGAACTATATTTTTGTGTTTTTCTATTTTTCAATGAATATAATATAACAATGCAACTAATATGAATTCCTAATTTAACAAGGGTTAGTAAAGAAAATAACAGATATAGGGTGACAAAAAGTTTAAGAAAATAACATGAAAGTAAAATCCTAACAGACATAAGCTATAGAAACAACGTGTCCTCGAGTTAAGACTTTGAAGAAATCAGTGGGTAACCAATGAAAATAGGAGTAAAACTTCCTTAATTCTACTGAGGTAATCATAGATGGGAATTTAGTAACCATAATATGTTTCACTTTTCATAAAATTGTAGGGCCACAGAAAGTGTACTCCTATGAGACAAAAAGCTATGTAGGCACAATATGGTGATCTCTTCTCAAACTAGGTATGTCAATAGAATTCATAAAACCATCACAAACACTAGAATTAAAAGATCACACAACTAGAAATAATGCAACAAAATTTTGGCTTAATTACATTCCATGAACATACATTCATAGAATATAACACACTTAGGCAAGAATCACTACACTCCAAATGTGAGCACCAAAAGCATATATTATTGCAAAATAACAATGGCCTCAATTACATATTATGATCCCTTATTTATAAAAAATTATCTCCTCAATTTGTGTTGAGAGTGAGAGATATCTTTATGCAATCATATGCTTCTAAATTAATAAAACAAATCTAATTATGTACAAATTGACTCTCTAATTGGTGCTTAATAGGACTCCATCCATTTTATATCATTAATTGGATGCATGACCCTTTACATGTCTTAAAAAAAGAATATATGAGAAAATAAGAAGAAGAGAGCCTTCAGTTGATGTAGGAGTGTCTGGAAGTGTCAAAAATACTCCATCTTCACTAGGTGTCTATTGGAGTTAAACTACTGTTAGAATGCATTTTCAATGCATGGAAAGCTCTACTTTTGGAACTGGTAGTTAATTTTCAATGCACCTCTAACTTCTTCAAAATATTCCAAGGCACTACTTCAGAAAATGTACCAGTGCACCTAGTGCAACAACACACGTTGGAGGCAAAAAATTTGCAAAATTTCACCAAGTGTCAAAATTGAAATTCTGGCTTTTGGGTTTTGTTCCCCTCTATAACAGAGCTATGTCTAGGTATTTTCCCTTTAATTTCTCAATTATCTTAGTGAATTGAGCCACATTTGGTAAATATAAGGCATTATATTTATCCTTTACTTTCTACCTATAGTTATCTACTTCTATACGAGTTTTTGTAGAATCCTTTAGTTTTGTATCAAGCTCTAATAAAGCTTCTTCCATTCTAAATGCCTGCTGGATATCCTCATCATTAGAAAATTCATCAAAATTTTTCCAAAATTTCTCAACTACTTCCTCTACTAGTATTAACTTTTCCTGTGCATCATCCTAAAAAATATCTAGACATGCATTACTATAATGCTTCTCAGCTTCCAAAATTTTCTCTTGGGCTTGGTCCTTGAACTTGTAAATCTCCACATGTAATGAATGCATTGCTTTATTTCCATCCACAATATTTTCAATCCAATCATCTATCAAATCTAGCTCCTCAAGTATATATACGTCCATTAGCACCCAATACCTTTAGCCTTTGATTGCCCATAATGCCTGTAAGTCTTTTCCCTTGGTATGTACTTCATCCATTAAACCAAAATCTTGATTCAAAATTGCCACTAACTTATCTGTATTCTGCTAGATAACATGTAATAATTTAAGATTTCCTTGAATAATTAGTACACCTTTTTCCTCAAAACTTTCCTACCATCACTGACAAGCTCTCAAAAATGGATCCAATTGTACTATACCCCTATCCCTTCTCTGAATTTTAGCATTTAGAGTTTCTTCGATCCAAGGGGCCAACAACCTCACTCAATTATCCCTTTAGGATCTTGTTCTACTGCCAAAGTGTTATCAATTTACCCCATCCTACTTTAAGCTCCTAAACACCTCCTTCATCCTTATTGTTACCTCAGCTTCATAGTTTCCATGGTTGGCTTCCCAAGCATAAATTCCTGGATGTAATAATTTGATGGAGTTAGTCCTTTGACATTTGATTGCAAAGGAGGGATAGCTACATGAGCAAAAAGGTCCTGATTCTAGTCACTCATAACAAAGGCTAATGGTTGCACAACCTTTGGAGGAAAATCAAGTTTCCTTAGAACTTCTATTAATTCCATTCTATCCTCCTCTTTAGTGGTGAACTATTGTTTCTTATTTCTGATCACTTCTTTTTAGAGCCATGTTGGAATGTGTTGTACTGGGGATTAACCTTTAGAGGATGAAGGATTTTTCTTGGCTAAACTCTTCCCTTTATCACTCCTTTCAAAAGTCTTCTCCCTTTGTGAGAGATCTGTGCCAATAGTCTCTGTATCTATGGAGCCCATAGTTCTTACCTCTATGTCTTGGGATGTTTGTTGAGGTTTTTCACCAATCTACCCCTCTTATTACACTTCATTAGTGGATACTTGACACACTCTTCTTTGTGTTCTATTTAGATTTGTTCATCTTCTATACCTAGAGGAAGAGGGGTAGCTGATCCCTTGTCTACACAAAATGTGACCTATAATTGGGATGCCAAAACTACCTCATGTCCTTGTGATTTGGGGGGTATCTAACTCCAATCCTCCTTTTAAGGTTTATTGGTTGGCATGTCTCTAATCTTCTCCCCAACCAACTCAGTACCCATAGGCATAAAGTCAAAATATAACATCTAAAAGATAATAGAACCCTCCACATATTGCTCATCTATCCAGTGTTGCATTTCATCCTCTAATGTAGTGGTCTAAATAGGTTCATTAGGGATAGATGGTGGGTAACCATAGAGATTTTCCTTCGTTCCTCCTCCATGGCTCTAGCCAATTGAGTCCTCCAACTCAAGGATAGATTATCCAATTCATCCTCATCACACTCTTCTTCTACCTCTTCCAGAATGGGTTCAGGGATTGATGGAAAAAGAATCACTTTATTGATCACCTTTTGTCTTCTCTTCACTAAAGTCTTAATCTTCCTTCTTTTAGGTGCTGAGGGGGAGGCTTGCTCTACTTTTCAAGGTGGGGAAACCTCTTGTACTTCTATTTTTGTTTCTATTTCTAGTGGTAATTGGGCAACTAGTGGAATTTGGAGATCACCTTGGGCTTGTGCAACTTCTATATTTTTTGACCCTTGTATGTTTTCCTCTTGTTGTTGTGGAGGTGCCAGAATTTCTCCCTCTTCTAGTTTGACTTTTTGAGCATTCATTCTTTTTAATCATAAGTGTAGTAGCACATGTAATTGGGTGTGCTACTATGCATACTCATTAGGTTATTTTGTATCATTTTAAGTTTTATCATTTTTTAAGGAGTTTTAAAATGTTTTGTGTGGAGAATAAGTTGTAGAGACTAAGGTGTAGAGAATAAGGTGTGGAGAATAAGATGCAGATAATAAGTATGCACCAATGCACCTCATTAGGTGCACTTGTGTGCACCTTACTATATGTGTTTTAACTTTGTTTTTGTGTTTGTGCTTTATAGGAGGAAGGGTGGAGGAGGCACACCTCAGGTGCTTTGGAGCTGTGAAGTAAAGAGCTAGAGGGTGTGAAATAAAAGCCAAGTGATGAGAAAAAAGGGTGTGGGGGTTATATAGACCCCACCCACCTTTGGTGCTACATAGGTACACAACTACACATTTTCTCTTTTTGAAAGGATTTGGTGCACTAGCACACTCATTGAGGTGCATTGGTGCACCTTTTATTTGTAAAAAAGGCCTATACCCTCAAAAAACTCTAATTTTTAACAAGTTTTTCTCAGTCGGGACTCAGACGCAAACTAGGAGACTAGATAAAACCTCAAAAGGACTTAGACCCAGGACTAGGGCTCTGAAAAGTGAAAAAGGAAGTAGGGGGTCCCCATTTCTAATTGAAATGGGGCATGCATTGTGGAACCACAACAATACATAGTCCAATTATTAGGACAAATGATTTAACTATGGACAACAAAGTACAAACTAAACATTGACCTATATCAAAGGAATCATTGAGAATTACCAAAAAAAACTAGCATGGACATTAATTTTCAGTCCAACACCTTTAATATTTTAGAATCATATATCTTCCATTGAAAAATTTAGAGATTTAGAAATTATGGAGTTATATAAAAGTAGATCAAAACATCTAAAACAACACATGTATTCCCTCGTCTTGTTTGGAGCATATGATTTTTGATGCAACCAATTCTATGTGTGGTAAGATAGATAAATAGGGCATGACTTATTAATTCTATGAAGTATCTTATTTAATTAAGATCATATATTTGTTAAAAAATATGTTATCTAGTATTTGCATTGAAAGGAAGGTGTAATGGTTATGATGATAGAAAAATATATACTTTGTAAAATACTTATCTTATTTGTAACCTCCAATCTAACTATATTTAAGAATTTTTGTTCTCATCTTTCATCAATCACATGCACACCTTACCACTAATGCATAGATGTTTGAGACTAATATATGTTGTAGGTTCACAACATATTTTTGAAAAGACTAAAAAAATGTAGAGTTGTTACTCTATTCATATGCTCCCAACCAACCCAAATTGGGTCAAGATAAATTTTGATAGGCAGGAGGGGTGGGCTTTTGAGATGCTCAAAAGGTGAATTGTTGGTGGCCTACTCTATCCTCTTGGGAATGTAAATGGCTTATGTGGAAAAGTTTCTTTCCCTTTATCATGGGGTGATTATGTTGACAAGGAGGAATTTGAAAAAAATTATAAGTGAAGGGGATGCATTAAACATTATTTATATTTTAAATGACACATCTAAGATTGGATAGAATGATAGAGATGTAATAAGAATGATTAGATACCTCTTAATGAATCTGGAGGTGTCATTTTTATACACCTAGGATAAATGCATTCATGTTATGGATAGGTTGGATGTTAGAATAAATAAATGATAATTAATTAATTATTTATTCTATTTACTTAAGCTTACTTAGGTAAATGCATTTCATTAATTAGTTGTAGTCTAGGAGTTAGTTATAAGTTGTTGACAATACGGGAGTTTGTTCTCTCCTAAGTCATACTTATCCTTTCACATTGTTCGAGGACTTTCCACCTCATGTGGAAGTATGCTTAGTTGTCACACTTATCTCCTAGCATCTTCTAGCTTGTTTTGGAAGATTCTTGGAGCTCTTTATATTTGGGCTCCCTCATTGTATTTTCACAACATCATATCACTTCTCATTGTAAATACATATTTTCTTGTGTTTGCATATTTTCTCTCTCATGTCCAATTAGGGTTTTTCCCTTGCTCCACACTCTTCTCTCCTTGGCTTCTCTTCGATAGGTTTTTGCATGTAGGTGATCTTGGGCCTCTTTAGAGTTGGATTTCATCAACTCCAATGTGGTATTAGAGCCTCCCTCATTGAATATTTTTGAAGCCATGATTTGGAGTCACAAACCCTAGTTAGTTTGTGCATTTTTCTTCAAATTGGGGGAACAACTAATTTTTGGAGCACATTCAGCCCAAATGGACACTACTATTGGATCCAAAGGGCACTTTTCAGCTAGGATCCATATAAAATTCATTGATTTTGGAGACAAGGCTCTGAGAGGAAATTTTTTTTTCATTCTAGGGTTACTATACAGATGAATAGAGCGAAAAAAATTTAAAAAAAAAAATCTTTTTTTGGAGCGCCACTGCTGTAGTGCCCAGGTGCCACTGTAGGGCTGCCTACATGCCACCCTGGGGCTGAGTTGCAAGGCAACCACTACCCAATCACTACTCCGTAGCAACCACCACTCGATCGGCTCACTGCTCATCCTCCACTCTCTAGAAACCTCCACTAGTGATCTTTGCTCTAGCTTTTCCTACCTTAGCGCTTGAGCATAGTCACCACCACTTGTTTGCCCAGCCACATAGTCAGCATTTTTGCTGCACAATTAGCAGTCCATGGGGGTGAGACGTGGCCTAGGTGCCACATGGGACATTGCCACATGGACTCGCCACATCACCCTGCCATGTGGCATCTTTTTTTTTGGTGATAGGCTCGTGGCTGTCAAATTTTTTATTGTGAAATTTTGATGTTAGCATGACATCAACATTGCATCATCATGCTTCTTGCACATCTCCTTCAAGGTCCTTTTTGACCTACTTGCATTTTTTTTGGCCATAACTTGAGCATACGAAGGTATTTTTCCAATCTGAAAGAAGCACCAAAAAGATGGTTCTGAGACGAAGACATTAGTGCAGGTATTTTTAGGTTTTGATGCTTTTTTATTTCCTATTTTTTAGTTGAAGTCTAAAGTTATGTCTTTGACTCCGATGTGCATATCTTTTGCATCCCATGCCCATTTTTTGAAAACTTTATATATTTGAAAAGCTAGTTCTATCACCTTTTCAGAAATGTGGTCCTTTTTCTTAATTTTTGGCCCATGCTTTTTCTATCATATTTTTGGCATTTTTTTTCTATATGGTGGATATCTTGAGTGTTTTAGGCTTGAGGATCATTTTCATGGCATGGTTTCCTTTGGTTTAGGCTATACTTTGTTTTGTTGCAGCTTGTTTTCAATTTTGATCATTGTAGCTATCATTTTGAAGCAATTTTATGTATCACACTGAGATAAAGTGCCACTTTTGCATTTTGGGGGTCATGAATGTTGTTTTTGAGTCAGTTGTACATGCACTATTTTTATAAAGCACCATGGGGGGGATAGTTGTTTGCTATTTTAGGCATTCTCCCTTTGTCAAGTGAGTGTCCCTTCCACAACATTAGCCCCATGCAGAGTTAGTTTGACCGTGTCTTTATAGGTGTCTGCACCTCTTCCTCTCTCATTGTTCTTGGTTTGTTTGCAGGAGACTTTGGCCCACCTTCTTAGTTTCCTATCATCACACCCCATCTACATTAAGGGGGGGTTATGCTATTGTTCTAATGCATCTATAGTTTGATGGTTTGATAGTATGAGCTATGTATTTAGTGGTTGATCCTATATATAAGGTGATTGTAGTGGCTAACTACCTATGCATTTCAGTGAGATGGATCATCTACCATATAGACACTCTCAGTTCGTGCCTTCTTCTTCCATGGAGGTTCTTTAGATCAGTAGTTTGGTAGATTTGAGGCTTCTTCATGCTTTAGTGATCCTCTTCATGATCACTCTTTGTTCCTATTTTAGGAGACATTTCCCTAGTTGGAGGCTTCTTCAATTCTTCACTAGGTTCTCACCTCTTTTTTGGGGAGGGTTTTTCCCACATGGTTTTCTCTCTTTCTCCATTTACAAAGGTTGCATTTGTACATGGGTACCTAACATGGCCTCATTGTTGGAACCCATTCTGTATTTCACCTTAGTTTTATGAGCTTAAGGCATTTCCCTAAGTTTCACTTAAGGGGGGGTGTTAGATTAAATAAATAATTAATTAATTATTATTTATTCTATTTACTTAAGCTTACTTAAGTAAATGCATTTCATTAATTAGTTGTAGTCTAGGAGTTAGTTATAAGTTGTTGACAATATGGGAGTTTGTTCTTTCCTAAGTCATACTTATCATCTCACATTGTTTGAGGACTTTCCACCTCATGTGTGCTTAGTTGTCACACTTATCTCCTAGCATCTTCTAGCTTGTTCTGGAAGATTCCTAGAGCTCTTTATATTCGGGCTCCCTCATTTTATTTTCATAACATCATATCACTTCTCATTGTAAATACATATTTTCTTGTGTTTGCATATTTTCTATCTCATGTCCAATTAGGATTTTTCCTTGCTCCACACTCTTCTCTCCTTGGCTTCTCTTTGATAGGTTTTTGCATGTAGGTGATCTTGGGCATCTTTAGAGTTAGATTTCATCAAATCCAACATTAGAGAGCATGAGAAAATATATAGAGTGGTTTATAGTTTGGGATGAATCTCAATCTATCCCGATAGAGGCATATGAAGCAATTATGCATTATCACTTTGAAATTTTGCATTAATGACTATGCTACTATTTGTTTCATTAGGGTCTAATTCCTATAGATTTTTGATGATTTGAGTTTCATTTTGGATGCTGGAGTTATTTATCTTTTCATTTAAGCTAAACTTTTTGCATTTTTCTATCTTGGGTTTGTTCTTTCTCAAGTTGTGTGTAAAATTTATAGTAACCAAAGAATTAGAAGTAGGGGGGCATCCTTATCAAATTAAACCTAATTAATGTAAGGAATATTAGGGTGATAAAGACATCTAGGAGACCCTTGAGTGTGGAAGGATCACTAAGTATATTATGGAAATGAAGGGCTACAACCTAGAGCTCTCCCATAAAATTGTGGATTTTTTTGGGGATGATGTCAAGGTTACATGGTGGGTTGTGCTTCTTTTGTGATTACACCAAAGTATATTTCTATCAATACTGGGATGCGAATTGAAGGAGTGAAGATTGTGTGGAACATACAAATGTCTTTAAAGAGTCTCTAAAGTGCTTCCTTGAACTATTAGAAAAAATTCCCTGGATTTATCATGAGTTTAGTAGAGAAGCTATAAATGGGTGTAGTAGCCTTGGTGAAGGTTCTCACTCAATTCATTACTTATGAAGGAAGGTAAACATGGTTTGATTCCAATATTTTCTCCATGGTGAATTATTTTTGGAGGGATGAATTATTCTATTTCCCATTTTCAATTTTTTCTTCTCTTTCCCTATTTATGGAAAATTACAAAGTTAAAGGCTCCTTGCCCAAACACCAAGGGATTTTTTTTATAGTCTATGAATTTTAAGGGAATATGATTCTTTAGTACTCCCCACATCATGCATCTGAGCTAAATAAGAAAATTTTAAACATCATTTCTTCCTCAATGAGACAATATCATATCCTAGACACTCCAACACTTCCTCTAGTTTGTCTATCAAGACTATGCCCCTCCAGAAAGCCAAAGATAAGAAAGATGATCTCCTTAAAAAGCATGAAGAAACTATGGCTATCTCAAATGAATCTGATAAGGTTTCTTCCTCAAATATGTAGACTTATTATACCTCTAATAAATATTCTTAATATTTTACTCCCCTTTCCCCGAGTTCCACCATGTACCCTCCCTCTGCTACCATGGATTTGAGATACTGAGGTGACCCTCAAGTTTCTAGGAAACCCTTGATGGGCCTTATTCCAAGAAAAGAGGATGAAAAAATTGATTTGGACACTCTAATCCCACACTTGATATAGATGGCCTCTTGTTACAATAGGTTGAAAATGCTAGCTAGGTGGATTCTCTTCTAGATGCACATTGTTTGTAAGAAGATTAACATGCTAGAAGTGGCTGTGGAGGTAGAAAAAAAAATCTATGGATTGGACATTTTAATATAGGGATGAAGTGTGGTGGGAAGTGGGAACAACTAGAGCAACATGTAGAGAATATCAAGAACAAAGTGGTTTTAGAGGAAGAAAGAAATGAAATGCTAAAGGCCTTCTTGTCTATTAAATAAGCTCATGATCAACTTGGGGAACAAATGAAAAATTTGGTTTCCTAGAACAATTTGGTACATGCCAAAGTGGAAGACATTAGTAGTCTAAAGGCCTAGCTAGAGAAAAGATCTATAAAGAGGAAAGTACAAAGAGAAGACTATTATAAAGGAAGAAGGTTATCAAGAGGCCTACTAGGGGTCAAGTGAGACTAGGCCTTTTCATCCCCCCAAGTTCTCCTTATTAGACTAGCTTAAGGAGTTGCAAAAGTATTGAGTTGGTCTGTGTTTTGTTTCCTCTAGGTGTTGTGTTCTAGGTCCATGTATTTTATGTGCTAATTATTGATGGTGTTGGATTTTTTCTGCTAGTTGGTTGTTGCTAGTTCAGTTTGGTATGGTTGTGGTAGTGTTTGGCTATTGGGCTGATTGATGCAGTGATTGGTTGTTGGTTTGTGGTTTTCACATTTTTTTGGTGTCATCTTGGTCTCTTTTTGGTGGTAGCTAGTTTTTATTTGGATAATAGCCTCATTAGAAAGTTTTAGGGTTTTGTTTTATCTTGGTAGTTTTTGTTTGTTCTAGTTTTGGTTCTTTTTGGTATATGTCACTTCTTGTGATCTTAATTTTTATCTTTGGACTTGATGTTACTTTTGATGTAATGGGTTCAGGCCCTTCTTGCTTTACTTAATCAAAACTCTATTCATATGCAAACACCAAGAAAACATGTCCACATAACCACCACATGTCTAATTGGAATATACATATAGGTTACTTGTACAATTGAAGTATATACAACCCTCATCCACTAACCAACACACACCCAAAAATTACAATGCAAGGATGTGTCCATAAGACATCACTACTTCAAAGATTTAGAGAGTTTCTTACAAAATGTTGTACATTTATTTTGTTTCTTGTATTAAAGTTTGCTAAGAATTCAATATCCCATCCTCACTATCCTCATAGTTGAAACTTTTAAAAAGTTTTTAAAATTTTTTTTGGTATTAAAATTGGTAAATAATTTTAAAATTAGTTGATTTTATCCTCAAATTTATATAAGTCCAAATTTTATTAGAATAGTTTTATTGTATTAAAGTTAGTAGATAATTTAAACATGATTTCATCATGTCCTCACTACGCTAAGAGTCCAAATTTTATCTCTATCTTCTCTATTCCTAAATATTCATGTTAAACTATTAGAAATGACAAATATAAAAAAGTATATTGCATAAGCTTCAAATATATAATTAATTTTATCAAATCTATTAAATCAAACCTAAGGTTTTGGAAATGGAAAGAGCTATCACTTTAAAAAAAAAATTACTATAAGAATAAATTAATAAATGATAACTATCTTAATCAAATTATATCAAACATAAAATAGATGGAATTACAAGTAGGAATGGTAAACTATTGGGGGGGGGCGGGGGGAGGGGCGTGAATCAATAGTTAAAACATGAACCCATAAAAATTTTCACCTCTCATCCATAGATGAACTTGAAATAAAATGCAAAGCATAAACATATAAAACATGTAAAAACATAAGCAATCACACATTTGACACCTGATATGATTACCCAAAAAGCCTCAAAATGAGAAGGTAAAATTGGGGTGGGAATGAAACCCATAATTCTTTACTACTACAGCAATAAAGTGTGACCAATTAAGGTTATAATGAGTTGACCATGAGACATGATCTACCATGTGAAAGGCCTACCTTATTAAAGGCTTACAAGGATTGATAAGTCTCACCTTGTTAGAGGATTTCAACACCCTTTTAGAAGTGTGCCTAGCTAAAGGACTTTAGAAAATCCACTTGGAATGTCACCTTGTTAAAGTATTTACAATAGTATGTTAGGACTACTCTTCCTAGGAGGTTGAACCAAAATCACCTGTTAGGAAGTTTTAGCATAGATCTTGTGATTAGCTCTAGTACCTTGATTAAAGATCAAATCCATACTATGTCCTTCTTGATCCTCTCTAATCTAATATGTCAATGTTGTATCCTCTATCCTTTATTCTTCTTCAAACTAATTCTATAATTTTCTCTTACAACTTCTAATTCTCCATGCAAACTTTGCTACTCTCTACCTTCAATTCCTTATGCACTCACTCTTAATGAAGTTTAGGGTTTTGTCCTCCTTAAGAAGACTAGAAGACTTAGGGTTAGGTATGAATCTATGGCCGAGATTCATCCTTTTGGTCACTTAATACTTCCCTTTTTCTGATTGGCTACATGTAATTACATAGGAAATCCACATACAAATTCATCCTTAAATTCAAAAAATTGTATTTTGTCTTTAGGTAAGTTGAAAACTAGTTTATATAGTTTTTTGTGCAATCTCAAACAACTATGCAAAATCTGTGTTACTCGATACTTAAGGTTACTAATGCTTGGTACATACTAAAATTCTGTCTCTCTCAACACCTAAATTGTTGGGCATCTACTATTTGCTTGGCACTTGAATCACTCACCATGTATTGTCTACTCAACACATGAGTGACTCGACACTCATTGCAACTCAACATAGTTTGTTTTTACATATCATACTCAACATGTATTACTTAGTTCAATATGAACTTAGTGAATGTTTTAAGTGTGTTGACACTTGATTGTCAAAACCAATTTGAGATCAACAATCTCCCTCTTTGACATGAGTGTCAAAAATACTTAACTTTACATAAACAATCTAACCTTCTCGAGTATAATATATTCCAAACTTCAAAATTTTCAAAATTTTGTAATAGATTATATACCTCAAAATTTATAACTCCCCCTAAGTTAATGTGCCTATATTATCCAAAAATATGTTCTCCATTCCAAGTAAGTATTTCTCTTGCTAATACTCTTTGACTTCAAGTATGTTGATACTCATTATCTGATATGCTCCATTTTTGCTCTTTTGTTTACTCTTTTTGTGGTTTCTTCCCCTGTAATTTACCTTTATCTCCCCCTTTCTTTCTATCTCCCTCTTTGCACTTTTATTTCATCTCCCCTTTTCTAACACTTATGTCAAAGGGTTTATACATTGATTATGTATTTGTCTAAGAAATACTTGTAGACCTCCATTATTATTTTTAGAGCAACATCCCAATTATCACATGCAATATCAAGTGACTTGATTTGGATGATTATCTCTGCTGCAAGATGAACTAGTCCATCAAATGTAGAAAGATTAGGATCTTTCTTCATCAAGGTTTCTGCATATCCTAGTTCCTTCTGAAGTATCTCCATATGAGGGGTTAGATAGGATTGAATGTTAAAAAACTTGGCTCTTATATTTGTCTCTTCTATTGTTAATACAGCTAGTGGACTTTGTGATTAAAGAAATGAATGGAAATGCTTCTCACTTTGAGCTAGGTTCTGAGGTAGTTGTATACCTAATACCTTTAAATTTCTCTCTAGACTCAGAATTCTATGGCTAGTTTCTTGTGTGAAGAGTGTGGGATCACATAGTTTTGTGTACAATGAGAATATGTTCTCAAGTACCTTCTTCATTGTCTCAATTTTTTTAGCCAATTGTACTTGTACCACTGCTATATCACCAAATATTTTCTCATTGACTTTTCCTTGAAATTTTCTTTCTAACCATTCCATAAGTTTTGCATTTGTATCTTGGTCTTCATCATTCACCTAATCCATAACATCTGATAGTTTTTCTAATATTGGCTTTGTTTCTTTAGGTGTAGGAAAACTAAAAGCATCTAAGAAAATATCTTTTATTTCCTACAATGCTTGCCTCTATTTATACTCCTTTCTAAGTATCTCTTGATTTTTCTTCTTTTTTAAGGCTTGTTGCATTAAGCCTATTTGTTCCAAAGTAATGGTTGCATAGTCATATTTAGGTATGATCACTATTTCTTCATCTAAAGTTACATCTCCATAGTGAATTACCTTAGCAACCTTGGACAAACTGGAGCCTAGTGCTGAAATCTGTAGTGGTACAACTTTAGTGCTCAGCTCTTAAAGGACTTTTGTAGGAGTGCTAGATGTTGGTAATGTTACCAATGCTTGAGTGCCTTCTTGTTCCTTCTCCTTTGGTATGTCCTTTTCTTCAAATCTACCTTGATCAATTACTATTGTCTAACTTGCACCTTGTGTTTGTGCTATAGGTATAGATATATCTAGCTATCCTATTTTTTTTTCTGTAGTCTTTTCTTTTTCTTCTTGTCTTTGTTCAACTTTATCAATTCTTATAGTTGTGTCATCCTTTGTTGATGTAATTTATGATATTCACATCAAAGGGAGAACCGGTAGCTAAAGGGGTAGTAGAAGGTGGTTCTTGTGTATTCATCTTATCCCTTGTAATATTAGCTACTACCTTTTGAAGTTCATCAACACTAACTAGCATTGGGTTCTCACACAATCTTGCTTGCAATGTGGATTGGTCAAGGATCTTCTTTACATCTTCTATAGTTAATGGTTTGATGTTCTGAGCTGAGCTATAAGGAACATCCTTTACAATTATAGTATTTTCAGGTATGCTTGAGTCATGTGGAGGGCTCATGCTTGACATTTGTGTGTCATGCACACTATTCTTCATGCTACTCTTCAGTTGTAGCAATGCCATTTGTTTTCACTTGTGTCTCCTCCTTAGTAGCATCATTTTTCCCTCTTGTTACTTCATCTTCCTTGTCTTCCTCTTCTTCTCCATTGTTTCTTCCCTCATAGGGATCCTCTTCTCCTTGTTTGACTATTGTCAAGCCATATATTAACTTCCACATTTGAGTGGATTTCTTTACAACATCCTCAATATTATTCTAGAGTATGTTGAATGCTCTATATTTTGGTGCAAATCTACTACCTCACTTCTTATTTGCCTTATCAATTTGACCTTTGATCAAATTTGGAATCACCTAGGCTAATGTTGATTCCTTTATTTGCTTCTCCAAGTTTGTGCAGTAATACCACTTATTTTCAACAATTTTATACAATTCTTTTGGCATTGTATTGTCTCATTCAAGTGGAGTATTCTCGAACTTAGACATCATTGCATAAATTGATTCTTCAATAAAATTTTGCTCTATTCTACCAAGATTTCCAAAATCAATATTCTTCAAACCCATCATATCTTCATTATCCTTAATGTTATCAAATATTTTTTTAAGATTAGATCTAGGTGTATGACTTACCACTCTAAATTGACTTGTATCTTTAGACTCAATATTTTTATCATCTATTTTAGGTTGTGCAATGCAATTTCTCCTTTATTTCTTTAGCATTTCGCCCTCTTGCTTAGTAGCCTTTTCTTTCTCTTTTGCTTGATCTTTGGTCTTTGAGTAGTAGCCCTTGTACTTGCCCTATTTGTTGGTGTTGTTGGCTTTTCTGGGCTGGCCTTCATTGTTTTCTTTGCCTTTGGTTTGGCCATAGGTTGAGCCTTGGCCTTTCTCTTCTTTGGTTCATATTGAGTTGGTACTTCTATGATTTCTTTCTCCTCAACACCTTCTTCTTCTTGGTCCTCACCCATGCCTTGGATCAAAGCTAGAGGTTCTTGAGCTTGTACCTCTTCTTCTTCTTCATTATCTTCATCATCTTCTTCTTCCTCATCACTAAATTGAGCCTTGAGTTTCCTTACCAGTTTTTCCTTCTTCTTTAATGTAGAAGGTGTTTTCAATTCCATTTCAACCTTTGATTTCATTACATCATAGTTTCCAAATATCTTGGTTGTTTTGTCAATCTCCTCTGTTAGGAGTGCAGTAATAGTAGTTGAGGCTTCATCAACATTTATCTCATATCCTATGGGTCTTAACCATCTAACTCTAGGTACTACTACTTGAATATAAGTGTAATTAGTATCTATAAGGAAATAGGTATCCTCAATCTCTTCTTCATGGACTTCTTGAAATATTCAAAGTAGCTTGTCATGGCTAACTCAAAAATTTCTCCCATTTTCTCAATATATTCATTAATTTGTACAACCATTGACTTGTTGGTCTTCCATTAATTTTTTCCAAAAGATGGGAATTCATTTTACACATAGAATAATATGCACACAAGGATTGACCCAAACTTATGTTGTGCACTTTTTGTCTTTTTGATGGCACCTAAGTTTTCATTTATCTGTTGCAATTGAAGTTTTGCAAGATCATAAGTATGATATATCTTCACAATTTTGTAATCAAAATCCACTACTATGTAGGGTACACTATTTAACCTACTTGATTGATAGAACTTGTGGGAAATAACCCTAACATCAAAATCAAGTAAAGGATCTATAATGGTATCAATGGTCATACCATGCTTGTTCCATTTAGCACTTGTGTTTTTCTCAATTGCCTTTTTAGAGTCACTATGTAGGGTCTTTAGCCGATCTAGGGTTGGATAACCAGTTACCCTATGAATAATCCTTTTTAAAATTTTGATCGATCCAACCTCTAACCACAAAAATCCATCATGAATTCTACTCATAACTATTTTTATCCATTTAGTTTTGAAAATAGTGTGGAAATCTAGGGCACAAGTCAAACCCTATCTCTCCAAAATCTTGAATTCTTCCTTCAGGACTCCATTTTCACATAATTTATCATATGACTATCTTAATTCCATGTCACCTATGGCTCCTACTTTGCAATTGTAGCATTTCCTTACATCTTGTACCGTTATTACTTTTGGAAAAATCATGGGTAATGTGCCTAATGGGTCATTTTTATAATGATGTTTGGGATGGCCTAGAAATTGGGTTGTTTAACCTCATTTCTAACTAATTACACCTCAAAAGCTTCTTTCTCCTTGGTATTTGAGCTAGAGGCCATTTTCTCAAACTATGGTTTAATAAATTTTAAATTGTGCAACTTGGCTTATGAAGAATACCTTTAAGATTTGATGAGTTATTGTTTGATCATGACTAGAATCCTTGCAAATGCTTTGAATTGGTTTATGAATCACTTCTTCACTCTACTCATTCTCCTTTGAATTTTTAATGATGAAAAATTGGAGAAAATTGACCTTATACCCTTCAAAACTCTTGCAATTAATGCTTGGTTGTGTACAACTACAAAACTTGGCATCAACACAATTACTATTCCATTAAGCATGTATAGAGACTTTCTTCACTCAATAGCTACTATAGACTTAGCTCCAACTCTCTTTAATCAACAACTCAACATTAACTAGTTTTTCACTCAGCATACACTGAAGACTTTTCATACTCGGTGACAACACGAAAAGTTGAAGATTTTAACCTTGAATTTTCCATGAATTCTTGCATCTTAATTTATGCTAATGGAATCATTTTAGTGCTAATTTCTTTTGGAACTAATGTACAATGCAACACTTAAGTATCAGTCCCACATACCTCTTATTTGCTTAGTTTGATGAAGTGTGACCACTTGACCAATTGGATGAAGTGATCTCTTCTCCATGTCTTGTCCATCTCATTCCGAATGTCTTTAACATCTACCTTTCCTTTACCTTTATCAAATTCACAACTTGGTGCCTTGGACCTAGTTGGGCAATGCTTGCTAATTTAACCAGTCTTGTAACAACTAAAACATGTGGTTTGACTCAACCATCTCTTATGGTTACCACTAAAGTGAATCTTAATGCAATTTTTAGGCATACACCCATATTCCTGATAGTAGTGATAGTTATATCTTGTATTGTAATCCTAGTTATAGGAGTTCTCATAGCCTCTTACCTTTATTGGCTTGCTTGATGACCATGTGGACTTGGATTTTCATTCAAAGGCTCTATGTCCATAATTCTAGCAATTTTAGTAGTGTCCATCAAATTTTGATGCATGCATGGTTTTGGTTCTACATTCATGTGCTTGATGACCTTGTTTGTTGCACTTGTGGCAATGAGTCATGTTTTTTGGCTTAGCATTCTGACTTGCATTCTTGCTCCTACAAACATTAGCTATATGTCCTTTCTTACCACAATGATGACAAGTAGGTTTAGAGTTCTTACCTTTATTGTTCCTTTCCTTAATAGCTTTGGATGATTTTCCTTCTTTAGTGCTTGTGTAGCCCAATCCTGATGTATCTCTACTTGATCTAGGGGATTTTAGTAGTTTCTCAAAGTATTTGATGGCTTCATTTGGCTTATTGAATATTTTAGAAAATTTCTTTTCCCTTTTAAAGTCATTCTATAGCTTTAAATTTGTTATCTCAATGTCCCTGACATTCAACTCATGATGAGCATTCATCATTTGGCTTAAGGTATCCAATTGCATGTTTGAGATCCTAGATAACTCTATTACCTTTTTTTCCAATCTATTTGCCAAAATTATTTTGTCTTCTTCAATCACAACCTTGTCTTCTATAGCTTTCTTCTTTTGTTTAGTCACCTCACACAATAGTATAGGTTGTGATTCTTGCTCCAACTTGAGATTTCTAATCTCTTCATCTTGTGCTCTATTCTTTTCCATTAGATTTGTAATTGCTACATTGAATTCAATGGAGTTACCATCTACAAATAGCTTTATGGTGCCAATCTCCTTGTATTGTGTGTCATTTTTTTCTAGAGAAATATCTTTCCTTCTCTTCAGGGAACTCTTCAAAGCATCTCTAGCTTCATTTAGTTGATGTAGTATGAGATGTATCTCATTCTCCTAGTTCTAAATGGTTTTTCCCAACTTGTAGAATTCCATTTTAAGATATTTCCTTTAAGTTGCAAAGCTTCTTCTTCTAAGAACTCAGCTTTGATACCAATTGATAGAATTACAAGTAGGAATGGTAAATTATTGTTTTTTTTGGGGTGGGGGGGTTTGTGGTGGTGAATCAACCATTAAAACATGAACCCATAAAACTTTTCACCTCTCATCCATCTCATGCAATCAATAGATAAACTTGAAATAACATGCAAAGCATAAATATCTAAAACATGTAAACACATAAGCAATCATAGATTTGACACTTAAAATGATTACCTAGAAACCCTCCAAATTAGAAGGTAAAATTGGGGTGGGGATGACACCCACAATTCTTCACTACTATAGCAATAAAGTATCACTATTAAGGTTACAATGAGTTGACCATGAGACATGATCTATCTTGTAAAAGGCATTCCTTGTCAAAGGCTTACAAGGCCTATTAAGTCCACCTTGTTAGAGGATTTCAACACCTTATTAGAACTGTGCCTAGCTAAAGGAATTTAGAACATCCATTTGGAAGGTCACCCCATTAAAGGTTTTACAACAGTCTATTAGGACTATTTCACCTTGCAGGTTTACCCAAAATCACCTATTAGGATTTTTTAGCATAGATCTTGTAATTAGTTCTGGTAGCCTGCTTAAAGATCAAATCCATACTATGTTCTTCTTTATCATCTTTGATCTGATATGTCAATTTTCTATCCTCTATCCTTTGTTATTCTTTAAACTAATTTTTAAATTTTCTCTCTTACAATTTCTAAGTCTCCATGCAAACTTTGCTGCTCTCTACCTTCAATTCCTTACATACTCACTCTTAATGAAGTTTAGGGTTTTGTCCTCCTTAAGAACACTAGAAGACTTTGGGTTAGGTATGAATCTACAACTGAGATTCATCCTTTTTTCTACTTAATCCTTCCCTTTTTCGAATTGGTTATGTGTAATTACACATGAAATCTGCATATAGATTCATCCTTATCTTCAAAAGATCATGTGCAATCTCAAACAAGTATGTCAAATCTATGTTACTCAACACTTAAGGTTACTGATGCTTAGCACATACTGAAATTCTATCTCTAACTCAACACTTGAACTGCTCGACATCTACTATTTGCTCAGCACTTGAATCACTTGGCATGTATTGTCTGTTCAACACATAAGTGACTCAGCACATGAGTGACTCGACAATCATTGCAACTCGACACAATCTATTTTTACATATCATACTCGACATGTATTACTTAGTTCAATATGAACTTAGTGAAAGCTTATCTAAACTACTATCAATTTATAAATTTTAATACTATATTATAAGGATAACCATCATAATCAAATTTATGAAATATTAAATTATATATCTTTATTTGATTTTTATTATTTTAATGAAAATTCTTAAATTTTGATAAATGATTTTTTACTTAAAAATAATATTTTAATATTATAAATTAATAGATTTCTTATATAATATTTATGTAAAAATATTTATGCTTATAATTTTTTATTATTATAGAAAGTTATTTAATTTATATCCAAACTCGGGGCACTAACTTTGCATGCTTGGAATGTCTGATTTAAAGTTGTCGACATATGAATTGCCACTTGCATGACATTTCTTGCAACCAAAGTGGTATACTATATGATTTTTGACATTTTCTTATGCCAGTAATTGTGTGTACAAAAAGTGTCACATTTCTATAATCCATTATTCTTAGGAATACCCATGAAAGAGGGCATCTCAAGAGGTGGTTTATAGCTCTCTATCTATAACGTGCAAAGGCTATGAAATGGTGGCTCTCAAATGAACTAAAATATGAAACCCTTGCAAGGTGCACCATAGAATGAGAGATTCAAAGATTGAAGCAAGAATGCTAGCATCCAAGAATCTAGAATGACTGTAATGAAAATGAAAGCTAAATGAGAGAAAGTAGAATGCAAGCTAAACTAGAAAATAAGTATTACAAAGCCTATTTAGACTAGATTATTTAAGCTATAAGCACGGATGGAGACTAGAATAAATGAGAAGCATGAAGAATGAAGAATATAATATAGAAGATGAGGAGCTCCACAAGTATGAGATCTTCAACCCTACATCATAACATTAGTAAAAGAGTAGAGTTTTTGAAGTCAGGAGAGAGCTTTCCATTTTAAAGAGAAATTTATGAAAGAGATCATGAGGCAAGATGTATGTGATCAAGGGTAGAGTTTTAAAGTGGGAGTGATCTATTTAAAGTCTTTTGATGTTATGCTAATGCCCTATTCATAAGATTAGGGAAGAAGAATTTGAAGTTCATGATGCTATGGGGATTATGATCATAAGATCATAAGGTAGAAAATGATAGAGAAAGGTGTCAGTTCAGTGCCAGAAAAGTGATGCATGTCATATCCAGATTGATCAATGATGCAATATATACAAGGTGGATGCCAAGTTGGACTAGTGTAGTGAAAGGTTTATTTTGCATAAGTTTATTTTAATATAGCATATTGTGATCTTTGATCTTAAGATAAATAGTGTATCGAAAGATCTCAAGGGTAGAAATAAAGTGTTATGATGCTACTAGGCCAGTCTATCATGAGATCATATGGGTGAAAGTAGATGCTAATGATGCTACAATAAAGAATAGTAGTTGTCTCTCATAACATTGTACAGGTGAGAAAGATGTTTTCCGAAGTCATGAAATGATTAGCTAAACTATGATTGTAGGATTGTAAGCCAAAGGAAAATAAGATAAGGTGCTACACTATGTAGTATAAACTACATGTTGTGTGATCATAAAGAATTTAAAGGAAATCTCCAATGTCACGGTAACTAGTGTATCATGAGATCATAGAGACCTTTTTCAAGGTTTACGATAGTGTGATAAGGGTTTTGATTTCATGAGATCATAAAATCATAGAAGAAATGGTCTTTGCCTAAGATATTATGAAGGGTTTGATCCCTAGGTTGATCGTAAGATAGTAAACCCTAAATTGACATGAAAATATGTTTTCCATTTTTTGAGTTGGAAACAAAAAATGCCTCTCAACCAATGAGATTCAAGCAATATACAGAAAGTGTAACATTGGATAGCAATGATAGTGCTCCCCTAAGGTGATAGAATAAGTTGAGTTTTAAGGTTTGAGCATGCTAAAAATCAATGCAAAGGGACAATGATGATGTACACTAAGTTATAAAGACATTCTATTGATTAATTATCGTTTACCATTTGTAAAGAAGAAGAAAATATAATCAATTATAAAGTCTCTAGTGCATGCAAATTATTACTTTCAGTGCCCAAATATAGTTTTTCTTGGTGCTTTCAAGCTATTTTAAGAATGTTTGACAAGGAGATTGAATAAATTCAGGCAATAGACATGGAAGCTACAAAGACCCCTGCTTATGAGGGAGGAAAAACATGACGCAGACAAGAAGATGAATAACCAGGGCCAAAGGCTCACCTAGCTATCCAAACCATCATGCAAGAGTTAACACAATAGAAGCAAATACAAGGAACAAAAAACAAAGGAGGAAGAAGAGAAAAACATTTTTAGTGATTCATCAAATAAATAGCATATATGCCCAGTTATAAGGCCTTCTAGGTTATGACCAGATACAAAATACAACTTCTGGATCCACAATCCAGCTTTAAATTCACATTTCCAGATGTATATGCTTTTTATTCCTAAACTCTCTAAAATCTACCTAACTTTAAGACTAAACACCCTATTTATACTTGCTAAAATGGCTTATAAAACATTCTAGAGCATAGAGAAGCCACAAAGTCGGCTCTCAACAAATATAACTACCTATACCAAAATTAAATGTGAGAAAAGTAACCAAACACAAATTACTTGGCAAAAGAAAGCTTTCTAAAACTAGCACTCAACATCCACATGATCTCAAAATCCAAGGGGATTACATGGCAGAAACTACGAACTCAGTAGAAACTAGAACTTGGTAGCAATTGGAAATTGGTAGCATCTAGAAACTAGAACTTGGTAGAAACTAGAGCTCGGTAGAAATTGGAATTTGGTAGCAACTAGAAACTAGAATTTGATAGCAACTAGAACTTGGTAGCAATTGACAAAATGAACAAAATGTGCAAGATTGCAAGGAAAACCTAGGATGCTCCTGCATCAAAACAAGATAGAAACCTAATCAATTTGTTGAAGAATGGATTAAGATTTTCCCAAGATCCTCTAATGCTAATGCTATAGATTACCATGCTTTCATGGACCCATATGCTCAATGTAGAGATGCTACATGCCCTGGGGTCATAGGTTCTAAGCTTTTCATGCATTTTTGCCATAATAGAGCAAAAGATCCCAATGTGTATCCATGGAAGAAGAATTTGGTGAAAATTATTTTTCTAGAGGTTTTTGTTGATGTTGATTTGGTAAAATACCTAATCAAGTCATATGATTTGGCCACCAAATATTTCCATAGGAGAGATGGAATAATTCTTTGTACACTGGATCATGCTTCATTCATTGAAACTTTTGGATTAGATGATGCCATGGGCCAACATGTAGACTTGAAGGATTTGTAGAAGAAATTTGAGAGAAATATAAAAGCTTATATAGGGTAGTCTATGCTACAACATATTCCCATGGATTTAAAGAGTGTGGGTGATTACCCTAAGAAAGTGGATAAATGATGCCTTTGGACAAGTTTAAGAATTACTTTATAAAAATAGTATATGATCTCTACAAGGTAGTTAGAAAAGATGGAACATATATGGTGTATGGATCATAATTTATCATAGCCAAAGATGTGCAAGAATCATACCAGGGAGGGGAATATGATTATGTTGAATATATCCTAGAGGTGATGAAGGAAAACATTGCACTATCTCAAAGTGGAGAAATGAATGACTTTAAGTTTTATCACTTCTCAGTGTGGATGCACTTGATCTTGTACAAGAATGTGGGGTATGTAAGCCCTAATTTCATTGATCATACTACTAATACAAATGAAGAGCTACCAATTCAACTATGGACATGGGTATGGGATAGTTCATACCATTTTTCTGATTTTGTTTCTTTCTTTAATAATGTTAGTGTTGTTATTATGAAAATGCTAGACCTAGGTTACTTTAGGGCACCTAAAATCTTGAAGAGTATTTTGAGACCATCCCTACTCCTAGAGAGTAAGAGATTAGACCGTAATTATGGAGATATTTCTTGTTTCTAACCTTTTCTTTGATGAGAGTATATGGTTGTCCCCAACCACCCCACATAATGCCAAAATTCATCCCTCTCAAACTTGTCATCATTACATTTATGTGGCAATTGTTAATGGCTAATAGGGAGTACTTAGGCCCTATGGTTCATAGGGGCACATCTTTATGTTGATGTTTTACGTTTGGGACTTTTCAATTGGAAAAGAGGCCCTAGGTCAAATACACTCTTTCCTCCACCACTTCAAGCTATCAATTGGTCCCTACAAGATGTATGATCTTGATAATTGGATGAAGAACACCCTAAAAGAGACAAGAAACTATATGTTTCCTAACACCAAGGAGATACCCCATGAGGATGTTATTCCTAATATTGTTGTAGAGTGGAATGCAATAGATAAGTTGGCCAAACTTGATGATGTGTTAAGGGCAAAGAGAAATGAAGAGACTAGATCTCAATTCCATGGGATTTTATATGGATATCCCCTATCCTCATAGGATTAGGAAGATGGTAACTGACCATGCTAAAATTATGGCCCAAATTCTAGAGGGACCCATAGGAGAAGAAGAGAGGGTATGTCCTAATAGCCTTGAACCTGATGTGACTCTAGATCATGAAGAAAATCAAGATGAGCATGCTGATGCATCATGGGTCACTAGGGGAAAGAAGAGACAAAAAGTTGTCTATATACCTATAGATGTTAAATAGAAGACACTGCAAATTCTACCAAGAAAGAGTTAGTACTTTGCTAACTTAAGGCAAAACTACCTACAAGATAGGATCAATGTAGCTGAGAGCACTCACACTAACCTAGAACTAGTTGTAGCAAGGCTAGATGATAGGATCATCCAATCCCAATCATTTATAGAAGATGATGAATTCATCAAATTGAGAGAGTTTATATGTTTTTTGTATAAATTAAAACAAAGTGAATTGATGCTCAAGATGAAACTAGGAGAATTAGATGAATAAAATGTTGGGTGATGCGACATGCTCCCCTACCCACAGGTGGTTAATTATGTGGTGTTCCATGTTCACTAACAGTCATGGCTTTAGGTGCAACAAAAAATGGGCCCTACAGTTGGTATTAGAGCTTGGTTTTGGCTTGGTCATGGGTTCAAATCTCCCTGGTGCCTTCCCGACCCACATAAGCACCTAGTATGCACGTCGAGGGGGAGATTTTTGGGTGATGCGACGTGCTCCCCTACCCACAGGTGGTTAATTATGTGGTGTTCCATGTTCACTAATAGTCATGGCTTTTGGTGCAATGACAAATGGGCCCTTAATAAAAGATGGAACTAGTTGAGAAGTTACAAGCCTATAATCTTGAGAGTGAAGTCATGACTCTAGAGGAGGTGAGGGATCTTGTATAGAGGAGTGGAATACTATTTTTACATGAGTAGGATTTCGAGCAAGAATTTATGCTTGGTCATATCAAAAGATTGGAAAATTCCATTTCATATAAGGTATGTGTTGTTGATGGACTACATGGAGGAACATTGTTCAACATTTATATCAAGTCTTTGGTAGTTTTGAGCATGGATCGTATATCAAATAAACCTAAGATGATGGATATGTAGAGCACAAAATAGGGTAATATGGTTGTTTAGACTTTATAGACACTTTAGGCACAAAGATCTCAAAGGCAATGAAACATTTTTCATTCATGAATGAGGCCAAGGTAGAGGAGATAGAGACAAGGCTTGACAAGTTTGTATATGACTATATTGATGTAAGAAAGATCTACGAAGATGAGCTTAAGAAAATCCACTAGTAAATTTGGACCCAATTTTTGACCAATGTTGGTTGAAATTTTGACACAATTTTGTTGCTATTTTTCTCGTAAAAAGCTCAACCAAACTACAGGTTGGTCAAAATTTTGACAAATACATTCGTCAAAATGCTTTTGTTTTGGTCAAAACAAAAACATTTTGATGAATGTATTCTTCAAAATTTTGAACAACCTGCAATTTGGTCAAAATTTTGATGAGAAAAATAGTGACAAACTTGGGTCAAAATTTCAGCCAACATTGGTCAAAATTTGGGTCCAAATTTACTAGTGATCCATGTTTACAAGGAGAAGATTGAATAGCTTAAGGCCAAGGTCGAAGTGCTAGAGGCTGAGGTTGCACCTTCCTAGAGAGTGGTTATAAAATTTTTAGGGTTTTTAGGGTTTCTAGGTAACCAAATATATTGTGTCATACATGCATAATTCTCCTTACACATTCATAAAAAGTTTAGGGTTTTTCCTCCTTAAGAAGACCTAGGTGACTTAGGATTAGGTATGAATCAATGGTTGTGACTCATCCATATTGCTTCTTAATCCTTCCCATTTTCTAATTGGATGCATGTAATGAATATGGATTTATAATTAGGATTCATCCTTATCATCAAAGATCATAAATAAATCCTTAATTTGGCCCAAAAATGGTTTATATAGAAGTTTGTGCCATTACAAACATCTATGTCAAAACTATGTAACTTGGCACTTGAAGTCCCCAATGCTCAACACCAAATACAACTTCAATGTTGTAGCTTGGCCTCTGAATGACTCAGCATCTACTAATCACTTGGCATCTAAATAGCTTAGAACATATCATCTTCTTAGCACTTGAATGACTCAACACTTACTAGGTACTCAGCTCATACTTAATATCTATCACTATGCATATACTACCTAACAACTTATGCTTGTCATGTATTACTTGTTTAGAATGAACTAAGTAAATGACTTAAGTATATTATCACTCATAAGTCAAAACCAATCTAATATTAACATCTAATACATTTTAGATATGCTGTATATCTCTTATTGATTGCTTTTGGCTCAAAGAATTAAGTAATTATTTTCAGTAAGTGGTAGGGTTTTGGCTATATAAGGAGGATATGATAGGAATGAGATTTAGAGTCTATTGTTGACAAATTCAATTGCAATTCAATTGAATACGTCTAAAGATTATTGGTTTTGAGTCTATATAACAATGGACAAGGCACTAATCAATTAATTTCAATTGGAAGTGGATGGCTTATACAATTGTAAAATACATATATCAATGAAAATAAATTTACCATTTTCATGTAATGAAAAACTAAAACTATTGGTCATTACTTATTTGCATCTACCATTTAATTATAGTTAGCTACTATGATTAGGAAGTTTATAAGAAAATCATAGAAGAACATTGACCATTTTTTGCTACAAGGGATAAGGTTTGAAAGTAGAAATATCAATGAACAAGTGTTTTAAAGAAGAAGACCTATCACATTTATATCCCTAAGGTTTTCCCATCTTGGCCCTGTAAAGTGTAAAGTGAAGGGAGTTCCATTGACTCTATTGAAGTTGGCCTAGAATTAAGATTTAGCCCTACTAAACATAGGATTTAGTTTATCCTTAGGCTTGTCCCTATCTTATGATTCTTAGTATTGGGATTAAATCTACCTAATATGTTCCTTACCATAAATAACTCCAACATGTACAAAAAGTGTCACACTTCTATAAACCATTATTCTTGAGAATACCCATGAAAGAGGGCATCTCAAGAGGTGGCTTATAGCTCTCTATATATGACATGCAAAGGCTCTAATATGGTGGCTCTCAAATGAACCAAACTATGCAACCTTTGCAAGGTGCACATAGAATGAGAGATTCAAATATGGGAACAAGAATGCTAGCATCCAAGAATATAGAATGAATGTAATGCAAATGAAAGCTAAATGAGAGAAAGTAGAATGCAAGATAAACTAGAAAATAAGTATTACAACCCATATTTAGACTAGATGATTTAAACTATAAGCATGGATAGAGAATTGAATAAATGAGAAGCATGTAGAATGAAGAACAAAAGATAGAAGACGAGAAGCTTCACAAGTATAAGATCTTTAATCCTACAACATAAAATTAGTAAAAGAGTGGAGTTTTTGAAGTGAGGAGAGAGCTCTTCCTTTTAATGAGAAATAGACAATAAAGATCATGAGGCAAGATTCATGTGATCAAGGGTGGAGTTTGAAAGTGAGAGTTATCCATGTGCACAAGAATTTCTAGTAATCATGATGAAGAGTTGACTTTTGTCCTTCACATGGGACAAAAATGTCATTTCTTTTATTTTTAAATGAGGGAAATGATTTTTTGTGTGCAACTTAGGATAAGAGATGAGTAGGAAATTTTATTTAATTAAAAGGGGTATATGTTCTTTTAATTAAATATGAACTTAGGAAAAAAGTGGTCAAACTATAGGATAAAATCAAATAAATGGATTTTTGGAGATTTGATCAAGGATAAAAATTAGATAAATTATGCAAAAAATTCTAGAAAGGGGGCTCATAGTCTAGATGACCATTTTTGGGTGATTACAGTAATATGTAAAACTGACAGGAATGACTCCAAACATCAATATTATTATCCACAACATGTCTTCTACCCAAATTTTGACTTCATACTTATTGACATGATTAAAGACACTATACTACCCACCAATATTACACTGTGTGTGTGTGTGTGTGTGTGTGTGTGTGTGTGTGTGTGTGTGTGTGTGTGTGTGTGTGTGTGTGAGTGATAGTGATTATTCATTTTAACATATATTGATTGATTTAGGATAACATACCTATTTGAATGAAAAAGTTGAACAAAAGTTCACAAGCGACATTAAAATACACCTTTTGGGCTTTCTAGCAACAATTACTTTGGAGGAAAGTATTTCAAGATCAACATGTCAGATAATTTCTTGAGTTGATATAGACTAAGAAGTACAAAGAATATTAATTTCATGTGGATGTATAAATTTTTTATTGATCAAGGTTATTTTGAAAGAGAAATTTATAATGAAATGAGGTTATCAAATGAAAATATGACAAGTATCATCTCTAGCCTAAAGATTGTTTCTCCTTATTTCTATAAAGGGAATCTATGACCATGAGATAGGGATTCCACATTGTAACACCCTATTAGGGAACCTAAGAGAAATTATCTTTTTATGTTTCAATATTTGTTGAATATTTTTTCTTCTAAAAAGTTTATGTAACATCAAGATAATAATGCAGAAGAAAGATAACTCATACACACCTAATACACATTAACCAATATAAATATATTTTCCATTTTCCATTTCACATTTGAATAATTATTATCAATTAGTTTTAATCTCAAGTACAATATCCACATCAATAAATGAATAATGTATACATACTCTCATAAAAAAAAAAAAGTACAACTAATACAATGAAGTACAACCAAACACACATCCACTATCAATTTGTATGAGATTTATCTACTAAACTCTTGGGGGGAGAGTGAATTGAAACTTCAAAATTCTAACCATTAAAAAATTTACCACACATCCATCTCACAATTTGCATGTAAATTGAAATAAAAAACTAAACATATTCATCCATAGCATGAAAATAATTAACACATATGACACAAGATATTTGGTTACCCAGAGACCCTCCAGTGAGAAGGTAAAACTGGGGTGGGAATAACATCCACAAATCTTCACTACTACAATTGTAAAGTGTAGCCAGTTAAGGTTACAATAAGTTTGATCATAAACTATCATCTACCTTGTGAAAGGTCTTCCATGTTAAAGGCTTACAAAGACTATTAGGTTTTACCCTATTGTTAGTGAATAGATTGTCTTCCAAATAAATACATACAAATTGACTTGAAATTTTCCAAACAAGAAGACTTTAGTTAGCACTAATAGTTGGGTCACTTCTCTATTGAATAAGCATAAGCACCCTCTAAATTTATCTAGGTATAGTTCCCCATGTAAGATTTACAATAAATCAACTATACTATGATTGAGAATGATTTTAACCTTAAAAAAATAAATATTTACAAACATCTATCCATAAATATGAAATAGATGCGGAAATACTAACTCACTGAAAGGAAAATAAATAGTAAATGACACAAAGTTCATTTACTGAAACACTGCATTACATAATGAACACAAAGAGAAAGACAAATGATCTTTTCCAAACACATAAATAACTAAAGCACAAAGTCCAAAATATAACTGTGACAATAATCATATATACCAAACTGTATTTGGAGATAACTAAGATAATGAAAAGATCAACATTTATCAAGAATTTAATACAAAAACTCAAAGTTTTGATGTATTAAAATACACCTCCTTTCAACATGGCAAAAAAAAAAAAGACTTTGTTGTTTGATACACACACAAAAACATTATCTGTAAAATGTCTCCCTTCTTTCTCTGTATTCATAGTTTCTACTTTTCTCTTGCCTAAATTCTCCCAAGCAAAATTTTTCCAAAATTAGAACCCCCATTTTCCTTGTTTGTGATCTATTTAACATCTTCTATTTCCTATAACATTTTAGTTACATAAATAATTCTTGGGGAAGCTCTTATCTTCCTATCCTCTCTTTATATCTCACTAATAGCTTTATTTTTGTGGTTTTTAATCACTTCCCCAAACATTAAGACTTGAAACCTATAATAATAATAATCCACCAGTTTTAAAGCCACATGATATTTTATAAATTAGATCATCTAAATGTGAGCCACCATTGGGTAGGTCTGTGTCACTTGACACTTCAACTTAGGATCACTATCTAAAGTTGAAATGACACCTAGAGATAATAAATGATTATGGAATTAGTGATTCTAAGGCCCACCATAGTTTGTGGTATATATTTGTGTTGTATCACTTTCTATTTGCATAAGGGCCTCTACTTCCATCTTGCTCCTTTTAAAGTTTTCGAGGGTGTCACCAACATAAAAAAGATTGTGAAGAAATGGGGATGCAGAGGTGCAACATTCAACTTTGGATACACAAAGGTACTAAAGAATGCTGAAGTAATTAGGTTTTTTGTCAAACCAATTATGCACATTATTTAAGTATGTTGTGAATCTCATTGGAAATTTGTCAAATAGTTGACCTGTAGTGTCTGCACTTCCATTTATGGCATTTTACTTTTACTATCCATTAACACCCAAGTCTTATTTTCAAGGCAACTCATCAAATAGTTTGCAAAATCTTCTAAATTCCTATACTATCACAAGAAAATGAGTCGAGCATATATGCTCAAATTGTATTCTTTACATCTAGGCATTAACAACTTTGGAAGTTTTTCAAATCTTTCTCCATGGTCATACTTTGGGTCTAGTTCATATTTATTTTCGAGTATCCCTTTTTGATTCATGTGGTCATTTATGACATGAAATTGTGTTCAAATAAAGGTTTGGATGAGGAATCCATTATTTATGGTTTCTAGAGTTATGAATTTGTTAGAGAACACACGACTCAACTAAATGTTGTAGGTTACATGGTGCTTGTGTATGCTCATTGTCACCACATGCTCCCCACTTGATGCCAAAAGGGGACTTCATATCTTCATCAAGTTTTGGTATTTTCATCAAACAATTCACATGCTTTGAACCACCATGAAAAACTTGTGATTTGTCCCAAATTCTATCTTCTAGAGCTTGAGTGCCTATATCCATGAATTAGTGATGAGTACATATAAATGGTGCACGTTTCTATATGTGGGAATCCTATTTTTGTTGAATCTCTATCTCTCCTTTATTTGTTTTGTGAGATTTTCCCTAATTAATTTGGTGATTTCATACCAAACTCCAACTGGTCCATTAGTGAATCATCACACTCAAAATGAGTTTTTCTCCTCATTTGATGATAGCTGGAAAAAAAAGAAATTGTTTCTAATTTCTATGCTTGCAAACCTCATTCATCACAAAAGTCACACAGAAGGTAAAGGAGGCACAAGTTTTGAAAATGATTCAACATTCTTTCCAAATATTCATTATGCCTAGGCAAGGTCAGGTTACATCTTAAAGTTTCAAGGATCTTCAATTGCCTTATTTCCATCTATATGTGACTTTCATGAGCACTTTGAAAATTCCATACATGGCTTAATATCACATTCGAGCTTGAATTTTGTAATCCCTTGTAAAAGTTTCATTGTACACAAATTTTTCTACACTCCATTGTGTTGACATCTATTTCATTAATTTTTGAATCACCCTAGTTCCCAACATGATTACTAATGAGATTATATATTCCTCCTAGCATGGTATAGAGATACATTGTTTCAATGTAGCCTAGTATCATAGACATCCATTATGACATTGTTCACATACAAAGAGACTTGAGAGCCCTCTGGTTCATGATTCCTTCAAAGCTAACCCATGTATCATTTTTTATATGGTTTTCATACATATGTTTGGCATTTTCATATTGATATTTTCCAAACTCACACTGTCTAATAAACACATCAACCATATTACAATATGGAGGCATGGAGATCTTTTTTTTTTTACAATAAGATTCAAAGTGCCAATACCAACAACCTTGGGATCACATCATTTGCATTCATTATTAGGGACCTCTTTGAACTTTTCATGTATTGAGTAGAATATGATTTGGAAATTCACACTTGGACTTGAATTCTCATACCTTTGGTAATTTTTAAATGAAATTAGAACTTCAAATTCAAATTAAAATATTAATCACCTTGTGGCATTGAAGCTAGCTTGGTGCCTCTGAATTCTAAATTTTGAACCATTGAACTTGTACTTAGATTAGAAACTAGAAGCTAAGCTTCAATATTGACAATCAATGAACCTGCAAGATGAACCATTTTGAAACAAAGAAATAATGAGTGTATTCCAATCAAACTAAACCACTTTGAACTACTTTGAACCTTAGTTCAAAGAGGTTCAAGAATCCAAAATAAAAGTTTTATGACTAGGTCTTTATGGGTACCTATATACTAGAGAATTTGACTTGTTGGAAGCAAGAGAGAACAAACAAATGTTAGCCAATGTGTATATTTCAAATGTTGAACAATGAAAATAAAATAACTAACATTTTCTTGAGTTTTTCAACTCAAAGCAACCAAAAATCAAGTCCTCAAGAAACCTCAAATAGCTCAACAAAGGCACCCATAAGGGGCCTTGTTGGTGTGTTGGATTGGAGGGATGTTGGTGCTCTCTCCAAACACAACTATGGTAAATTTCTTGATATTGAAATGCAAATGTGATGATGACACTATGCTATATGAATGAAGAACACCTCAAACAATGGCTATGGAGGAAGCCATGTTTGAGAGTATTCAAAGATATCGAGATGGAATGTAATAAAGAAACTAAGCTAGTATGCAAGTGAAATGAGAATGTAAATGCATGAACAAACTAATATAACAATGCAAATCAAGCCATCAACTACCAAAGGTTAGTATGCAAGTAACTCTAGAAAATCACTAACAAGCTCAAAACTCAAACTAGCACAATAACAATGCATATAAGGGAGATGAAAATGCTTGAGACAAAGGCTCTATTTATAGGCTTGAGAGAGGCCCTAGGGAGGTGGCATCCATGTGGCATCCACATAGGTTCCACAAGGGAGACACATGGGCTAAGGAGACAAGCCATGCAAAGGTCAACAAAATCCATTTGGATGAAAGTGATGGCTGAAGGAACCTAGGAGAAAGGAAATGGGGACAAATGTGTAAGAGATATAAGAGATATAAGAGGTGTAAGAATAAAATAATAAAATAGAAGCTTTATTGGATCAAGAGTTTGTCAAACATGTGTGAGAAAACATTTAGGAGCTAAAAAGTGTTTAGTAAGTTTTTTAGGATAAATAAGTGGGTTTAAGTAGTGGGTAGGCTTAAAAAGATGTGAGTGATGGGTGTAGACTAGGTTTTAGGTTGGGTTTAAGATTTAATTTAATTGTAGGTTTAGAGAAATTAATGAGATGGAAGGAATTAAATAAATAAGATTTATTTAATAGGGGATTTATGGAGGGTCATGCATTAAATTAAATTTTATGCAGTAGAAATGAAAGTATTTAAATTAAATTTAAATACCTTAGGGAAATGAACTTATTTAATTAAATAAATTTAATTAAATAAGTAGAAGAATATGAAAAATATAATTAATTAATAATTAATTAATTATAATGTCAAGGGCAATATTAAATAAATTAATATAGTATTTTGGGATGATTTTAAGCATCTACATTTTGCCCCTATTTGATCTGATGTCGGGACAACATCATATCAAAGAAAATAAAATATAGGTTGCCCTAGAGAAGGTAGGAGTCCTAGGAATGATGACAAAGGAGGATGGTGCCCCCTCATGAAAATAGGGCAAAAAAAAAAATTTTGGGCAATTTTTGCGAGAAAGCTTTTTGGAAGAAAGAAAATAGGAGAAAAAGGAAATAAATGAAGACATTGCATGACTTGTGGGCAAATTGGGGATGAATATAGCTTGGGGAAGACACAAGCTCAAAAGGGGGCCTCAGAGGGCCTATATAAGCCTCCAAGGGGCTCAAAGAAGGTCATTTGCACACCTAGAGAGTAGATAATCTAGAGCAAAGATGGACCCTATTGATTAATTATAGCTTGGCTAGCATGTTCGAGAGCACCAGTGATCAGCCAACATGGGCCCACCAATGAGTCATCTAAACCTTTTTATCAATTTATGATTGCGGTAGGTTAGATGTATCTATTGCTCCATTAATAAGACAAAAACATGGTCAAAGTAGAGACAAAAGTCTCTATCTTGTCATATACACAGAAGACAAAATGGAGACCACATCATCCGTGAAGATGATAGGACCTATCTTGTTGTCTACATAGATGACAAAATGGGCAAAGGGGGTCCACAAAGATGACAAGGTTCAACTTCTCATTTGCATAGATGAAAAAGGGGGTAAAAGGGGAAGTGGAGATAATTATCTACTATTCATCATCATCATAGATAATAAAATGTAGCCATCAGTAGAAAATTGGCATCTATGTAGCTGCTAAAGGTGCCAAATTGGCATCTCCGTGGATTGCCATCTGTGTTGATCGATGTCTGCGTTAATCAACATCTAAGAAAATTAGCATCTACACTGATTGAGACAAATCAATGAAGGACAAGGTAGGATGCCCCATTCTAGGGATGACATAGGAAAAAGAGACTAACCCTCTGCATGTCTATATTGTAGGAGGAGATGGTGGTTTTCAGGTCAAGGGAGTACTATCCTCTGACGGTGGTGCTAGAGGATAGATTGATAAAGGCTAACTGGGGGTACATCCGATTGTACGGACTAGAGTATATGTATGAGTGGCTAGACCTAAGGGTGCACTCAACACAACTATTGAGACTTATCAAGCAATGGAATACACCCACTACAAGCTTCCATATATTGACTTGCAAGGCTATAGTTACACTAGTGGACATGTGATGGATACTATAAGTGCCAATTTGGGGGATGTACCTAGAGTACATGCTAGAGGGTGCAGACCCATTTCTATAGGAGTGCTTTAGTAGACAACAACAAAGACTTCTGATACAAAGATCTTGGTTGACATGGCAAGAGGAACTAGAGTAGTGATTGCTGATATTAGCGATGTATCTAGCATCACTCATCTAGTAGATGGTACTAGACCATGTTGAGCATGGCTTTCCCATTAGATGGAAATGAGTGCTGAGTGTACACTCGATTTGTGTCACACTCTAAACCCTTCTATCCAAATGATTCCATGAGTTTGGAATGCTTGGATGCTGGATTAGACTCCCTATCCATGGAGTGCAAGAGAGTATATTTCAAGAATAAAAAAGCTCTCAGATGAGCCTTAGAGATACTCTTCTTGCTAGTAAACAATGCAATGGGAGGGTCCAAAGACAAGATGCAAGAATGCAAATGTCCTAAGGAGTTCCTCAAGAATGCAATGCAAATGAAGATTAAGCTAGAATTAGATGCAAAGTGGAGCTATGCTAAAACATGTATGAGAGTGTTACAATACCATTATTAAGCTATGTGAGATTAAGCTACATCTAAAAATGAAAGCTAAGCTAAGATGCTATGGTATGAGAGAATGTAGACAAGAAATAGAAGTTCTCCACAATTCTCCAAAGAAACCTGTTAGAAAACCTGCAGCATAACAATGTTCAAAAGATGGATGGATTCTTATGGATGGATGGATGATAATGCAAAATGCAGCTATACTAAGTATGTATGAGATTGTTACAAAACCAAATATTTAAACTATGTGAGATTATTGCAAGAAATCAAAGTTAAACTAAAATTCAACTATGCTAAGAATGCCATATGATCTTATGCTAATGTGATGGAATGAGAGAATAAGACAAGAAATGAGAAGTTCTCCACAAAGCTCCAAAGAAACCTATTAGAAAACCTGCAGCATAACAATATTCAAAATGAGGATTGATGCTTTGAGGGGGAAAGCTCTCTCCCTTTTAAAGATGTACGGACGGTGGAGATCAAGATGAAGATGGTGGATGATCAACGATTGAATTTGAAAATAGGAGTGATCCATGTGCACACACAAGTCAACCAATAGAATATAAGTTGACTTGTCATATAAGACAAAAGTCACAAAGCCTTTTCTTTTAATTGCAAAATAGAAAAAGGACTTTATGTGTGCACTTTAAGTGGGTTAGAAGAATGGGGTATTTTATTTAATTAAAAGGGGACATGTTCTTTTAATCAAATAATGAACTTAGGATAGCATAGTCAAACTATAGGTTATAATCAAATAAATTGATTATTAGCAATTTGGCTTAGGTAAGTGATTAAATTAATTTAGCCAAAATGTTGAAAAGGGGGCTAATAGTCTAGATGACCATTTTTAGGTGATTACATTTGCCCCTCTTTGACTAATGCATGATCGATCTAGGAACACATTATGTCAAAGAAAATTGAAGCCAAGTAGGCAGTGGTAGATATAGATGTCTGATTTCGAAGAGTGAAATGCAGAAATAGATAGCAAGTCCTGAATGCACAGCCTGATAGCGGTAGTACTGAACACTAGGAAGATGATGTTAGGATCCAAAAAGAATTCTAACACCTAGCAAAGTGAATAGATCGAGAGAAATTAATAAGGTCAAACAAATGCTCCTGAGAAATAGATAGCTGTAACAATCAGCAATAGAGTATTTCTGCCCCCTCGGGATTGAAATTGAAATGAGGTAAGGGGATGCAAAAACTTGCTAGAAATGAGAAAATTAGAATATAGAAATGTCCAAGATGATAGATAGCTGATTAGAACCCAAGAATGACTATAAGAAACTGATAAAATGCCCCAATATGACTAGAGTTGACCTTGAAGGATATAGCATAAAAATTAGGTCAAAATGAGTAGAAAGGTGATTTAGATGTGAAAAGGTGAATTGAAGTAGATATGAAGTATGGAAATGATGAAGACATGAAGAAATGAAGATGCCCCAGTGATGATTTAGAGATTAGACCTCAAAAGGTCAGCTAACTGCTTAGAAGAAAGTAGAATTTTAAAAGACAATTTTCACCATCAAGATGAACTCGAATTTGGATTTTGATCCTGAAAATGAATCTAGGACATCAAAATTATTTAAGAGGTCAAAACTTTATATAATGTGATGACAAGATAGAAAAGAGATGAAGCGAAAGATTAAGAAGGTGAAAAGACATGAACAAGAAGAAAGTAAAGAAATATATGAAAGGAGTTAGCTGATATGTCCACAAAAAGATGAAGAAAGAGAGCTCTCCCCATATGCAAGAATGCAAGACTAAGATAGAAAATGAACCTAAAATGCAAGCTAATATGCAAAGTGGTTTACCAGCAAGAAGCGCATAACATTTAGACTCTTAATTTCATCATTGAGCATTTATTAGGGACATCATGAGATCATACAACCATCACTAGTATAACTATGAGGATATGAATATGATCGATATTAGATAGGTATGTGGAAATCCAATCTAAGCATCAGAGACATGTAAGTCAAGATAACTACACAATTAGATTTCCTAAGTTTAATTTAGCAAGATTACACCTGTATCAAGGCATAAGCACTAGGATAAACCCCAAGTGCAGTCTTGCGAAACAGTCAAGGATGATACATTTATAAGTCAGAGTGTTGAATAGGACAAGCACGAATGCTTACAACATTATATAAAAACAAAGTATATCCACAAGCAGAAATCAAGAAGACATGCCCCATGCCCCCAGTCTTCTAGTCAATGAAATCCTCGAAAGACTATTAGGGAGGGAACACGTGGCAAAGAAATCATCATAGACAACACACAAAGTAGATAAAGATTAGCATAGCTTAGTTATTTAAGTGTTAAAGTGTGTGTGTGTAAGTCACTTGGCCATTTCTTCTAGACTTGATTCTGATAGTGAGAAATATCGCAACATCGGAGACTATAGGTAAACTATCTATAAAGTGTTAAAAAAACTTGATGTCAAGGTGGGGGAAGTGTTGAGAAACACTATGTTGTGAGTTGTCAAAGAAACCCTAATGCACAAGAATACCTCAATAGGCTAAGTAGCTATGCCCCTGAGATGAGGATAAGAAACAATTCCAAGCTAGGAAATGTGTAGCAAAATAGGTGATTGAGACTGATAGACAGAGGTGCAAGGGTCTCAAGTAGCACCTATTTCAAAGTTTTCACCACTTTGACAGATTTTTTCAGGACTTTTTTCAATTTTTTTTTTTTTTGGTGATACATCAAAGTGCCTATTGCTAGGTTTTCACTAAGAAGATCTTTTTTTCAGGACATTTTTTGATTTTTAGGATTTTTTTCAGGATCATATATGATTTTTTTTGGAATTTTTAGAATAATTTAGAGATTACTAGTTCTCAAGAAAGATCACATCATTTTCTCTCAATGTCTAGCAAGGTGTAGGACATGATGGAGCATAAAGTTGGTGGATAAACAAAGATGGATAAGAAAGGAGTATGAAGCAAGTGAAAGTGATCCTCAAGGACGCACTCCTCAAGAGTACCCAAGCTAGGGAAAGAGGTGAAATAGTCATATGAAGCATATTTTGGATAAGAAATGGAAGTAATGAGAAAGATAGCATGTAGGATAAGCAATGAAGCCAACAAGTGCGATAGCATATAAGATAAGCGATGAAAGCTAATGAGTAAGATAGCATGAAAGCGTGTAGTCCAAATGAGTAGCCATGTCAAGAGACCTATGAGAACCATGTTTCATTTATTATGATCAAGACCAAGGGGTCAACTAGATAGTATAGCAATGGGATAGAGAAATAAGAATAAAGCTCAAGATAGAGGTTATGAGTGAATGGGAGAGAACAATAGAAAATTTGGTGGATAAGATAGTCAATATGCAAAGATAGCTCAACATTGTCAAGATCAAAGAAAGAAGAGGGGATAGATGGATGATGGAAGAACTACACATGATGCCTGTTTGCCAGGTTTTCATCATGGTACTTATCCAAGGTGCCACAAGAAGTAGTTTTCACCATAGGATAAATTTATTTCTCTTTACTTTTGCTACCAAGGTGCCACAAGAAGTGGTTTTCACCAAGGCACATTTTCATTTTTTTCATTTTTTCTATTTTTTCATTTTTTTTTTTTCTTTTTCTTTTTTGAATTTTTAGAAAGAGCTCAAGCTTTGTCAATTTAGATAGTGCTCTTATAGGAAAGATAAGCCATGATAATACAAGACCATAGAAAGGTATGCTCAAAGATGTTGATAGGGTGATGAAAGAGAAATGGTAGTAGGAAGAGTATATGGAGGATAAGAGTTCATATATAGAAAGTTAGTGTAAGCTTTAGAGGATTTCATGAGGGTAGTTGAAATATTGTACAAGATCAACATTGACACACACATTGAAGGGTATTGGAATGATGGAGGAATCATGGATGAAATAGCTTGAGATTTAGATGTATGAGGTGGTAGAAAAGATTTGGAAAAAAGTGGAGTGGAAGGCTTTGGAATATTTTTAGAAAGATTTTTGGAAGGAGATGGAATGGAAGCCTTTGGAAGCTTGAATGTCAACTTTGAAATATTTTCAATATTCAAGTCTTTTAAAAGAGACTTGGGAATCCACATAGCTTTAGATTTTCCTCGTTCTTTGGGTGCTTGAGAGTGCATTTCTTCAATGATGGATTTAGGAACCCACATTTTCTTTGGTTTAGCTCTTTGAGTAGTGGACCTTTGCGGTCTCTTTTGTGCATTCTCCTTCTTAGCATTCACATGTCGATTAGATGGGACATAGTGATCTTCATTTTTCAATGGATTCTTATGTTTATTCTCACTTCCAAAGGACTTGGGACTTGTGGGTGAATAAGGATGATATGACTGGTTTAAATGTATAGATGGGTGAAAAGTCATCAAGGATGAGTGTCTTTGTTGATCTTGAGGTATTATAGGAGAGCTAGGGAATGAGCTAGGAGTGAATGTAGGAGATGAAGGAACATAAGGCCCCAATATGGATGGAAGGTTTTAATGCTTTAGCTTAGATGGATAAGGACCAAGGATAGATTTAGAAGATGCAAAGGGATAGTGGGAAGGGATATCAACATCTTTAGAGTGAGCAAAATGGTCAAAGTCATCAATAAACTCATGAGTACCTTTGATAGGAACAACATTTTTAATACAAGCACTTGAAGCTTGAGCACAATTTTGAAGTGGATATGGAGAAGTAGAACATGAGGGGATGCTTTGATCTTGACAAGTAGCCTTGGATAGCATATGAAGAGAACTTTTCTCATAATTTTCAGTAAGCTCAAGGGAGATAATGGAAGTGGTATCTTCATCATACTTGGGGGATGGAAAAGACATAGGATATGGAGGAGTGAAATTTTGAAAGAGATGAAAGGGTGCTTGATCTTGATCTTTCTTGACATTTATAGCTTTTTCTTTTTCTGAGTCCTCTTGACATGGAGCCACTTCTAAGGACAAGGGAGAATGAAGAGTGAATGGAGTAGTGCTTGGATTAGGCATAGTCATGAATGAAGGTTGAGGATGTTTAGGATTAGTAGCATGGAAAAGGTTTGCAGCCAAGTGAAGGTTAGCTTGAGTTTATTTTAGAGGTAGCCCTTGAGGATATGTGTAGTCAATGTGGAAAGCATTAGGTTCTTTATTTGATGGAGGCATGTTGGAAAGCTTTGAGGTGTTGGGAGATGCATGAGTGTTGGAAGAAGTGGAAGATGTAATGGAGCCACTACTAGACACAGGTTCATCAATGTAATCTTGCTCAAGAGAAGTATCCTCAACACATGAGTCACTAGAGGTTCCAAGATCAACAATCTCATCATCAATGAGATCTTGGATTTTATGTTTCAGCTCTATACAATCAGAAGTAGCATGGTCATTAGATTGATGATAGGCACAATAGGTATCCAAGAATGGATTTCCATATGAGCTAGACTTAGGTAACATGATGATCTTATTGCCAAGAAGTTTTTGCAAAGTGTCATCATAAGAATCTTCCAAGGGAGAAAAAGTTCTATTAGAAGTATGTCTAGAGTCCTTTTTTTGTTTCTCAAGTGAATAGTATGTATCCATGTATTCATAATTATCTTGGTCAAAGATAGGTCCATCATGAAATTTTAGCATAGGCTCAAAGGAGGTATCACTTGCTTTTTCTCTAAAGAGGTCTTTAGATCTAGAAGATGAAGACATTTGATGTCTTGAAGTAGACCATTTAGACCTAGAAGAAGAGGATGACCTCAAAGAAGGTGACTTACATGCATGTAAAGACCTTAAGAAAGATTCATGTAATGATGCAATATTCTCCTCTAACCTTTTCTCAAGTTTAGACTTCATTTCTGTCATGCTCTTAGAGAGATGAAGGTAAGAAAGATCATTTGTCTTTTCTAGTTCTTTGTATTGCACACATAGATCTTGAAACTCTTTAGTGACATGGATGATATCATGATCATATAGATTTGGTTGAGGTTTGGTAGCACAAGATTTTAATTCCATAGTTTTAGATGCAAAGCCAAGCATAAAATAGTCTAGAAGATAACTTGATGTCGAAACTATAGGAGGTAGAGTGTTCACTTGCCAAGATAGTAGAGAGAGATTAAAGTGACTTGTCAAACAATATGTCCAAGAAACTTACGACATGAATGACTCAAGTCAATAGCTAGGCAAGATGCCCAAATAGCCAAATAGATAGAGCAAGCAGGGTGACAAATGAACAACTTTCCCAACCCAAGAGTGTAGTCAAGAAGTCAAGGTAACCATTTTAGCAAAAGGATAACTAGCAAGTATGCATAGATCATGAAGATAGAAAGACCAAGAGCACCAAGACCAAAGAGTCACTTTAAGCATGTTCAAGAACTAGAGACATGGAAAATAAAAATCAAATGATGAGACTCCCCTTAGCAAGCAACACAAGAAAATGTTTGCATTTGATGTTTTGACTTGGTTGACAAAGTTTGACAATAATTGATAGCATAGCAAGTTTGATGTTCAAAAACAATTTCTTTCCAAGTAAGATAGTGACACATGAAGTAGTCTTCAAACAATCAAGCAAGGGACAAAGAAACCTTGCATGATACAAGAATATGTGATGTCTTAAAAGAAAGTCATATAACTATCATCATGTGTATGTTCCAAAGATTTCCACAGGTCTAGCACATTCGAGAACACATCAAGCAATATCTACCTAAATGTCTTGGTTCATTACTCAACAACTTGGCCCACGCTTGATGCTCCTTCACCTCACATCAAGTGGTTTCCCACAAGAGATATTGGCTTTTTCATGGAAGTGTCATAAGCACAACCAAGGGAACACATATGGTGAGTGTAAAATCTTGGGGTGATCCGGGTAGTCCACTAGGATCGATCCTTGCACCAAGAAGTTGAGCGGCTAAAAAAAGGTAGTTACTAACTTAGGGTGTTTAGATAGGGCTTCCATTCATAGTGTTCCTCTTGCTCCCAATTACGGGACACCTCACCTTGCGATGAGTAACCGATCTCGCGATCACAAGAGTACCTTAAGCATTCTTGCCTAGTGATCTCCCTATGGTCGAAATCCCATAAGTGACACACTAGGCGAAGATAAACACTGTCTACCAAGGTTTTTTGTCTTTGATAGCCTTGAGTTTATAGTGGGTTGGAAGAGCCAAGTAATCAGCTTGTCCCCACTTGGGTCGTTCCTCTCAGGTTGTCTGAGAGCAGGCCCTCTAAAGGATTCTAAACTACACAAAGAGTGGATCAACTTTTGGAAGTCAAGATTTCTGATTCACCACAAGGGTGAAGAGCATACTCTCCTATTCCAATCATTTTCTCCCAAACATGCCAAGAAGATTTAGTTACCCCTTTCTTTTTAAACCAAATGACAAGTCAAGATTTCTGATTCACCACAAGGGTGAAGAGCATACTCTCCTATTACCAAAAGACTCCAATCAAAAGTTTTATGTGCCTATAAAAAATGAACAATTAGTCAATGCCACACATGAAAATAAAAAAGCAAGAAATTTTGGATTTTTATGCTTTGGGCAGCCCTGCAAACAATGTTAGTAGCCCTTGTGCATTTGAAGCTTTGACATGCATTTTTTTTATGCAATGTTTTGATTTTTTTTTTTTCATAAGGATGGCAACCTGTAATCACAACTTGTTAGCACCAAAAGTTAGTGTGAAATAACATAAAAATCTGCAATAAAAAGTGGTGAGTTGCCTCAAAAATCCAATTTATCTTCCAACCAAGTACATGCAAAGAAAGTGCAAGTTAATCACAAATGCTCTCATTTTTACTCTTTGGTTTTGACCTAGTCAACAAGATTGGACTTGTTTGCTATGATTTTGTATTCAAAAATAAAAATGAAAACAAGATACCCCTATTAAAAATCAAAGAGCTTTCCAAAAATGCAAGAAATTTTAAAAAATCTCTTTATTTGCGCTCTAGAGATTGATTTTGTCAAAACAGGCCAAATTTCTCAAATCGAGTTTTTGATCCTTAATACGACCTCAAAATTCAAAACACAAAGAAAGAACCCCCATTAGAATTGAAAACCTTTTCTGAAAATGTAAGTTTTAAAAAAAAATTCACTGATTAGTGATCAGAAATGGCTTTTTATGAAAAATAAAGAAAAACTCATAACTCTCAAAAATCATATCAAAATGCTCTGCAAATCGAACTGAGAGATTTTGAGTATATACCCAATCAGAAAAAAAAATTCAGAACCAAGCTCTAAGCGGTTTAGAAGATATGATCAAATCTTTAAACAAAGTAAGTTTTTGACCTTCAAACCAATCTACTTATGGGTTGGCCTTAAAACTAAAGTGATAATTCTACAAAAGCATTTGACTAGATCCAATATGCTGCTATAAAAAACTAGAGATGAAAAATAAAAGCAAATGGAGCTAGAAACTTGATTCAAGCCCCACGGTGGGCGCCAAAAATGTACACTAAAAATTGTGTCACACTCTAAACCCTTCTATCCAAATGATTCCATGAGTTGGAATGCTTGGATGCTGGCTTAGAGCTCCCTATCCACGGAGTGCAAGGAGTTAGTATTTTAGCATGAAGGCTCTTAGCCAAGCCTTAGAAATGTACTTCTTGCTAGTAAACCATGCAATGGGAGGTTCTTTGAGACAAGAGCAAGAGTGCAAATATCTTCAAGGAATCCCTCAAGAATGCAATGCAAGTATGGAAACTAAGCTAAGATGATAATGCAAAATGCAGCTATACTAAGTATGTATGAGATTGTTACAAAACCAAATATTTAAACTATGTGAGATTATTGCAAGAAATCAAAGTTAAACTAAAATGCAACTATGCTAAGAATGCCATATGATCTTATGCTAATGTGATGGAATGAGAGAATAAGACAAGAAATGAGAAGTTCTCCACAAAGCTCCAAAGAAACCTATTAGAAAACCTACAGCATAACAATATTCAAAATGAGGATTGATGCTTTAAGGGGGAAAGCTCTCTCCCTTTTAAAGATGTACGGACGGTGGAGATCAAGATGAAGATGGTGGATGATCAACGGTTGAATTCAAAAATAGGAGTGATCCATGTGAACACACAAGTCAACCAATAGAATATAAGTTGACTTGTCATATAAGACAAAAGTCACAAAGCCTTTTCTTTTAATTGCAAAATAGAAAAAGGACTTTATGTGTGCACTTTAAGTGGGTTAGAAGAATGGGGTATTTTATTTAATTAAAAGGGGACATGTTCTTTTAATCAAATAATGAACTTAGGATAGCATAGTCAAACTATAGGTTATAATCAAATAAATTGATTATTAGCAATTTGGCTTAGGTAAGTGATTAAATTAATTTAGCCAAAATGTTGAAAAGGGGGCTAATAGTCTAGATGACCATTTTTAGGTGATTACACTGAGCACCCTACTATAAGAAGATAGTGCTATCTATTGCTTGGTACAGATGATTCTAGTGGAGCTCTACCATGATCTACACATGTGTGCATATAGGACTCAAAGGACTATGGGACTAGGGCTGACACTACTGATGGTATGGTCCTGGAAGCATATCAGGGTCATGTGACCAATTACTAGATAGGAGACTAGACATCCTGATGAGCCATTTAATTGTAGATATCAACCACCTATTTAGTACACCTCCATAGAGTCTATGGGATTTTGGTGGTGCTACTTGGATGAGATCATCATGTTTGACTAGATGCCATATAATGGTGTGGAGTGGTGGGGTACAATTTTGGCTGCTAGTAGAGAGGATGACTTCAATGATTAGATGTATCTTCCTTATATGTAGATAGACTACTAGATCATTAGATGCTCTATGCATGCGATCATGCAATATATGCCCTCTAGGGTGTAGTGACAGTTTGGTAGAGTGTAGGATGCAATTCCTGACAGGTTTTTGTACATTGTCATATCATGAGAGTATGGTAGGTTGTGGGGTCATGAAACCACCCTATGGCTAGCATGGTGTTCATGGTTGGCTATAAAACTAGTGCCTTCGGTACATAGGTAGGATCAAGGAGATGCTAGGATGACACCAACTTATAGGTAGTGGTGGACAATGCACTAGTTGATTAGACTAATAGTGCTTGGGGCACCACCACCAGTAGAATAGGCACACAAAGATGGGGATAGAGTAGGGGATGGTTGGAAAGTAACTATGATGCCACTATTAGCACAAGGAGTATAGGAGGGGCAGTGAGAGTGTAGGGCTCGAGTGAGGAGGATACTAGCATAGGGATCACCATAGGGGCCACAAGTGCAGATGCCACTAGGGCCATAGGTATAGGTGCCACCAAGTGGATAGGGGCTAATAGAGGATGATGACATGGCTAGGGTGGAGCAGGTTAGTCTCTTTGTGGAGGTTTATTGACTCTAGGGTGTGGCATAGATAGAGTAGGCTCGAGTAGATAGTATACAACAAGCCATGGTGGCCTTATAGGTAGAGGTCTAGGCTTAGAGGGTGAGGGCAGATAGTGCACAAGAGGCCCTAGCAGCCCTATAGGCATGAGTGGATGTTGGAGAGTTTGTTGACTTCTAAATATAGGAGGAGGTCAATGAGCTCACCAAGATAGAGACCCTTTGGTGAGAGGTGGCCACTCTGTAGGCTAAGCGAGATGCTCATCAGACATAGCTGGATGAGTACCATAGGTAGTGGGATATAGCTAGATAGATGCTATAACTTGGGGCAGCCATCATGGTGATGTAGGAGGCCATGGCAGCCAGCTGAGTAGAGGCACAAGAAATTAGAGAGGTAGCATACTACAAATCACTATGTCATGATGCCATACCTGCTCATTAGCGACAACCAGACTTTTAGAGAGGCTTGAGCTCATGGACCACCAGAGGTAGGGCTAGATCAAAGTAGTTTTTGAGATAGTAGTGACCTCCATGAGGGGGTGACATGGGGGGGTAGGACCCTCATAGCTAGCGGCTTAATTTTGCATAGTGAGCAGTTTTGACAGATATATGTAGATGAGGTGAGTTTTTGATGATGCATTTGTATACAATACTACATAATTCTATGTATATGGACTGTACAAACATTATTATTTTTTGATTATATATATATATATATATATATATATATATATATATATGACATGATTCGATGGCCCTATGTGTGTATGGATTATGTGATGCATATGATATCTAGATGTGGGTACTGACATTTGTGATGTAGGGTGTGTATGATGCAATGTTTCTTATGATGTACACATATATATGATGCCTAACATGTGGATGATGTAGGTATACTAGAAACTATAAGATGTGTGCATTATTTTATTTTACATGTATGGATGCATTATATGTATTATGAGATGTTTTGATGATGTATATGCCACTAGATGTGATGTTTATGATGGATGCATGTATTGAACTAATGATGTAATCTAATAAAAAAAATGCCTAATGAAAAAAATAATGAATGTATCCTAATAAGACACTAATGAATGTAACCTAAAATGAAAATGTAATATGAATGAACCTAAGGAATGATGATCTATCAAAGCTCCTCACTTGTAGAAACCAAGTAGCATAGCATAGGAGGGGGGAATAAATAGGACCCTTGTCTCAAGCATGGCTCAATGAAACCCTATGCTATATGAACCCTAATTGCATGATACCAAGAGATTCAGTTGTGTTTATATGAAAGAGCACACCTTAGTTTGATTTTGCAAATGAGTTTATGCATTATATGCTATAGAAGCATAAATGACATGACTCTTTTGCATAGACTAGAGACTTTAGAACAATAGGTGTTGTTTGCATAGTCATGATAGAAAAAATGTCATATACACCTTGAAGAGGTCTAGGTACACCCAAAGTCTTTTTAGGGATCTTTGGTGGAACGAGTACTAAACTATTCCCCCATTGTGTAATGCATAAACATAACCTGAAATTGACACATATGTAGTAAAGCCTCAAAAATAGATCAAGGTGCACCATAAAAGGCTTCCACTAACACACAAAATGAAATCAACCCAAAAAGAGACCTCATGACTAACTAGTCATTCAGTCCATAGTTCCTACCAAGAATCTTAGGTTTAGAAGTGAATGTCACAATGTCACATATAGGAAGGATTCATCCTATGAGAATGTGTTGTGTTTGATGTTAGTTATTGCAAATTGCTTATTTTTTTGGCAACTGTTGTGAAAAGAACAAGTTTCTCAAATTGTTAAGTCTCAAAGGTAATTTTGTTTAAGTCTTATTGTAGTCGCTATTGTGAAAAAAGCTCAATGTGATGGGATTTGAACAAGCACTTGATAGGAAAAAGCCTCATAGACTAGAGGTCTTTGGAAAAATGGGAGTGAAATGAAGCCTCACAAACAAGAGGTCTTTTTATTGGATGCATGAAAAGAATAAGCTGGATAATACTTTGCACAAATAGGAAGATGAAATGATGGAATGGGGGGAAGTGAAACGAGCCTTATAGATAATGAAACAAAGTGCTTTTTTCAGGAACATTTTATGATTTTTTTTGGATTTTCCAAATTTTTTTGATTTTTTTTTGTATTTTTGTGGGACTATAACAACACTATATAGTAACTACAAAGATCAAGCATAGAACCGCTTAAGATGTTGGATATTTATAGGCTCAGGGAGTGATTCTCCCTCTAGAGTGGCAATCTAATATGCCCCACAACCATATTTGGGTGTAATGATAAATGGACTAAGCCAATTAGCTTCAAATTTTTCTTTCTTTTCACAGTTTTGGAGATTCCTCATGTTATGCTGCAAAACTAAGTCACCCACCTCAAATTCTCATGGCTTAACTTTTTTTTGATACTAAAGATGAAGGAAATTTTGATACATGTGGAGGTGGTTTAAGGCATTAAGGAATCTCTCATTGAGGAGTTGCAGCCCTTGCAAGCTAGAACCTCTATATTTTTCTTTGGACATCAAATTATTGAGAGAAATTCTAAGGGAAGGGAGATCAATTTTGATGGGTAAGAAAAACTCAAAACCATAAACAAGGGAGTGGCCCCTATAGGGGTATAGATGCAGGTATGGTAGGCCCAAAGGGTGGGAGAAATTTGGAGGTGCTAATCATGACCAACTGCATCAATGGTTTTCTTTAGGATTTTCAAAATTGTTTTATTGGTAGCTTCAACTTAGCAATTGCCTTGGGGGTAGTATTTGGTGGAAAAATGTTAGGTGATTCTGAATTTCCTACCCAATGTGGCAACTACTTAATTTTTGAAAGGCATTCCATTATTAGTCATGATATCTTGAGGTATACCAAAACAACAAATAATGTAGTTCAAGATGAAATTTGAAATCTATTTTTTGGTGGTGTAGGTTAATGGCATAGCCTTGACCCACTTTATGAAATACTTAATGGTGGCAATAATATACTTGTGGCATTTGTGGAATTTGGGTATACTTGACCAACAAGATCAAATCTCTTGCGGGAAAAGGGCCATGGAGTGATGGTGGGTTGAAGGTCTTGGGCAGGGGTGTGTATCAAATTGTCATGCTACTAACAAGGAACACATCTCTTCACAAAATGATAGGCATCTACTTCCATAGTAGGCCAATAGTAACCCATTCTAAGAAGCTTTTTTGCTAAAGTAAGGCCACTGGAATGGGCACCACAAATTCCTTGGTGGACCTCTTCTAACATTGTTCTAGCTTTGTCTAAACTAAGACATCGAGGGAGGGTTCCATCAAAGTGCTTTCGAAAAAGCATGTCACCTAGGATGGTATATCGGGTAGTGTGACAAATAAAGGTTTTTCTTTGATTTGATGTGAGGGAAATGGGAATGGTTTTGTGATGTAAATAGGAAAAAATGTCAACGTACCATGGAGACTTAGGACCAAAAATCTCACACACCAACTCTAAATTGGTTTGCTCATAAGCAGGAGTAAAAAGATTCTCAACAAGAAACTCACATCTACGACTATATTTAGGCATGGAAATCATGGAGGCAATGGTAGCCATAGTGTCTGCTGCTTTGTTATTAGCCTTTGGTATCTGCTGAAAGACTATCTTTATGAAGTGTTTTTTAAGATCTTCAACTATCCTATGATATGGCAATAATTTTTCATGCTTTGTGAGGTATTCATTTGTAACTTGTTTACTGACCAATTGCGAGTCTCCAAAGACAAGAAGGCTTTTGATATTCCATCTAGTAGCTTGACGCAGTCTTATGACTAATCCTTCATACTCAACTATATTGTTTGTGCAAGGGAATGAAATTTTATAAGACTTAGGAATGAGGTCTCCTTGTGGTATAACAAACAAAATTGTTGCCCCTGATCCTTTTTGTGTGAAGGAACCATCAAAAAATAGCTTCCATTGTGTACTTGGGGTAAAATTCATAATTATATCATCTAGAAAGGTTGCTACAATGAGATGATCTCCTTGAAGGGGAGCTTTAGCAAGCTGATCTATTATTACTTGTCCCTTAATGGCCTTGCATTCCTTATAAACAATGTCAAATTCACTTAAAATTAAGACCCATTTTGCAAGTCGACCCATGAAAGAAGCTTTTGATAGCAAATATTTGAGTGGATCTATTTTGGAAATGAGATGTGTAGTATGTTTAAGCATATAATGGCATAGTTTCTACATGCAAAAGACTACAGCCAAATAGGCTCTCTCAATAGTAGTGCAATTCAACTAATAACCAACTAGTGTTTGACTAAGATAAAATATAGCTTGCTCATTACCATTTTCATCTAGTTGTGCCTAAAGAAACTAAAGTGGCTAAAATGTATAGAATCAATGGTCGTCCTGCAATTGGAGGGACTAGAATTGGAGGATTAGCCAAGTATGCCTTATTTTTTTCAAATGCTTTCTAACATAGGAAATCTCACCAAAACTTAGTGTCTTTGTGAAGAAAATGTTGAAGTGGATGTACCCTATCTGCTAACTAGGACACAAATTATTTGATAGATTGTAACTTTCCTTGCAAATTATAGAGTTGTTTCAATATGGTAGGTGGAGGCATTTCCATGATGGCTTTTACTTTGGTAGGATCTACCTCAATACCTCTTCTTGACACAATGTAGCCTAACAAATTTCCTAATTTGACCCCAAAAACACATTTGTTTGGATTTAGGTGCACTTTATATTTATCCAACCTTTCAAAAATGGTGGTGAGTACATCAATATGGGAATCACGTGCCTTTGATTTTCCTAGGATGTCATCAACATAGTCCTCCATTATGACATGTATAAGATCATGGAATACTGTAGTAATTATGCATTGATAAGTGGTGTCGGCAATCTTCAAGTCAAGAGGTATGACTTGATAATAAAAGGTTCCCCATGGGGTGGCAAATGTTGTTTTATATTGATCTTCTTCTACAATTTTGAATTGGTTGTAACCAGAGAAACCATCCATTAAAGACAACATCTCATGTCCAATAGTCAAATCCACTATGATGTCTATGTTAGGAAGTGGAAAATCATCCTTAGGACATGTGAGATTTAAATCTCAAAAATATGAACAAATGTGGATGCCCCTAGATGTTTTTCCTATAAGAACAATGTTGGAGACCCACTCAGAAGAATCAATAGGGTAGATAAACTTTGCCTCTAACATTTTTTGTAATTCTTCTTTGACCAAAAATGCTACCTTAGGATGCATTTTGCACAACTTTTGCTTCACAGGTTTAATCTTGGGATCTACTGTCAAGTGATGCACAACCAAATCTATGTCTAAACTAGGCATGTCTTTGTATGTCCATGCAAAATTGATTTTACCCTTTTTTAAGAATTTAGTCATTGCCTTTTGTTCTTTAGGACTTAAGGTAGCTGCAATGTAGTTGATTTGTGGATTATCCTCTGTACCCAAGTTGACTGGAATTGTGTCCTCATTCAAGATAGATGACTTTTCAAGTGGTAAAGATCTGAATGGCAAGTCAACCTTGCCCTCTTCTAGCACCTCTAGGAGGTTTTCACCAGAAGATACATCCTTCATTTTATCTTTTTTCTCATCCAAAAATGCCCTAGAAGAGTTTTTACTGGAGGATGTTTCTTTTATTTTTCCATTTTTATTTTCTTTTTCACTTTTGTGACTAAGAGAATTGACTTGGCTAAGAAAATAGGCTTCCTTATTGTATTGGATCTCATGTTCATAATCTTGGAGATTCTTAAGGCCAAAGAGTGCCATCACTACTTCATTGGACTTACATATATTAAGAGCTGGTGATGTTTCCTGAAGGTCCCAGTCTATCATGTTAGGGTTGGTGAGAGGTAGGTAGGTGGATGAGAGGTCAGCTATGGTAATGGCACAGACATGGTTATCTAGGTCATCTTCAATGTATTGGAAGGGTACTTCAAAGAATTCCTCCTCTTCAATCTCAGAATTAGGGTCAACCATACAATAGTTGTTAGCAAAGGATACCTTGGGTTTGATGGAGCCCAAACCACATCCTTTAGGATAGCTATTAGCTTCAAGAGGTTTTTTGATTCCATCTTCTTTAGGTCCAAGGATGGTACTATGATATCCCATATTTTTGATAATGGGAGGGGCCTTAACATACTTATCCTTGGGGAACTCCATAGGTTCATATTTTCCATCAAAATATAGCCAATCTAGGATTTTAGATTCCATATGTTCATCACTAGGTGAACCCCAATGTTCAAATGTTGTCTTGTTAACATGCATAGTATCCTTATTGGTAGGAGGTGGCAGTTGTGAAGGTTTTCCAAAGGAATGAGGGGAGAGTAGCAGTTGTCTAACACATAAGGCATTTTCAAACTTATACTCTCCCATTCCTAAATTAGCAAAATTAACCTTTTTAAACTGAAGTATTGACCTTAGTATCCTCCACCTTTTCTTTTCCTTTCTGGGAATTGGAGTCATTATTGGATAACTCTGGTACTATTGTGGAAGGTGATTCTGTTATGGTGAGAGGCTTAGGTATAACCTTAGCAAAATCACTGATTGGACAAAAGTTTGTTGGTGCACCTTCCAATCTTTTACAAAAGGTAAAAGGGGTGGGATCACCTGGGATTGTGACTCTCTTCCTTGGTGAGGAAATTTCAAGCATTGATGATATGTAGATGGTACCACTTTGAGTGTGTGTATCCATGGTCTACCAAGAAAAATGTTATATGGCAAGTCCAAGTCTAGGACATGATATTTAATATTTATGATAGCTAGCCCAACCTTTAGTGGTAACATGATAACTCCTTTTGATTCTCTTTCTCTTTCATCATACACTTTCATTGTTATCCTTTTATTGATATCTAGGAGGTCCTCTAGAAGTCCTAAGAAATGAATCATCTTCAACGTACAAAGGTTCAAACTGGATCCATTATCTATAAAGACTCTTTCTTATCTTATGTCACTGTATAAGGACTTCAATGTGGAGCAAAAAATTATGGTGTTGGTTAGGACCTTGCAAATCTTTGTCTATGAAGACAAGGTGTTGTTGTGTGGCAAGGTTTCTAATCATGGTGGTGAATTGGGAGGCATTAAAGTTTTTAGGAACATGAGACTCTAAAAGAGTAGTTTCCAAAATCTCTTTATGGATGGGTGATGTGGTGAGGAGTTCAAGAATGGATATTTGTGCAGGATTCTTCCCTAACTAGGACAATACATCATAGTGAGAGGTGGACCTTTGTGAGGTGGATGGCGTAGTAGGCGTATGTGGAATTGATGGATTAGTGTTGTTGGGAGTGGTAGCTTGCAAAGTAATTCTTCCCTGTCGAGTGGTTGCATCACAATCAATTGCTTGTAGGACAAGGTTATTCACATGAGTGTCTACCTCTTCAATGTGACCACACATGGAGTCAAAACCACATATATCATTAGTTTCTATTTTACCACACAAGGAGTCAAATCCTAATATGTGGTTAGTAGAATAGTCATAGTGTAATGCATTTGATGTGGAAGCTCGGTTTACATTTTTCATATTGTTGTTCCCATTGTTGTTGTTTTCATTGTTGTGATCAGGAAATGGTTTTTGAAATATTTTCAATTTAGCATTTTTAGAGGATGATCTTCCTTCTACCTCAGTTTCTCCATCATCGACAAGATTTTGGATGAAGACCTTGAGTTTTATCCATTTGTTTGTGTCATGTCCTTTGATGCAATGGTATTTGCAATATTCATTTTCCCTCTACCATTTTCATTTGGGTTGATTCTCATCAAAGGGCCGTGTGTTGGGAAATACCATCAAATTGTGATCCACTAGTTTTTGGAATATGGCTTCCAAGAGTTCATGAAAGTTAGTGAACACCCTATTGCAATCATAGTAATGGTTGTAATTGTTGTTGGTATTGTTGTTGTTGCAAGGAAAAAATTGTGTTTTATTGTGAGATTGCCTATTGTTTTGATTCTAATTGTCATGGTTCAAATTGTTGTTGTTTTGGTTACAATAGTTGTTGTTGTTTCCTCCTTGAAGGTTTTGTATATTTTTAACATCAGTGACACCATCGTGTATGACACCTTTGTTCTTGAACCAGAATTTGGGTTTGCTATTGTTGCTCATGTCATTGTTTGAGGATGATGAGCTATAATGTTTGATGACACCTTTGTCTAAAGGCCCATTTTAAATGCTTTTTCCTTTCTTGACTAATGTAGCGAAGTCTTCAGGGTTAGCCATCTTCATGTGAAAAGACATCTCTAGTATCAATTTTTTGATATATATATATCCATAAGGTGGGAATCTACAATTTTGTAGGGCATGCCATTAGAAAGGTGCCTCCACTATTGTACAAAATTGGCAAATGTTTCACTTTTTTGTTGTTTTGTGTTGCACAAATCACTTAATAAGGCACAGTGTTCAATGTTGTAAGAGTATTGTGCTACAAACTTCCCTGTTAAATCATTGAAAGAGGTAATGAAACCCTTGGGTAAGTTCATTAGCCACTCTAGTATGGAGCCTCCAAGAGTTCATGTGAAGAGCCTCTTAAGATAGTCTTCGTTATAGGCTACTTCTTTAAACAAAACTATGAATTCCTTGAGATGTGTGATAGGACATGTTTCTCCCATGTATTTGTAAAATTTAAGAATCTCAAAGTTTGGTGGGAATGGTATCATGCTAATGGATCTATCAAATGGAAAGGGACAAACTTCCTCAAAAGAGAAATCCTTCACCCCTTTGTTGGTCATGGAATGTACCAAGTTTCGAAGTTCCTATGATTGTTGGGCTAAATCTTGGTTTGGTTGCACTTGTGACTATTGAGAATTTGCAATCCCACCTCCCAAGCTATAAGGAGTTCCAAACATATTATGAGGTGGTGGGAGTGCTCCACCTTGGCCAATGTATTTATATGCAATCATTGGAATAAACACATATGTTTTTACCATACTTGTTGGAATTAATGAATAAGTGGAATACATTAGTTGTGTTGGAATTTCCATTTGTTGAGTAGACACTTGCCCAATGTTTAAGCATCCTACAGTTGGACCTATTAAGGTAGACTTCATAATACTAGCATGAGTAGTAGTGTTGGGTATGGCACAAATGATTTGTTGGATGTGTTCTGCACTTAATTGGAATGTCGGTTGTGTGGTGCCATTTGATGTGGATGTAGCACTAGTTGTCACTATTGGTCCTTGGCTAGACGCTTGGGTTGTGTTTTGCAATAAGGGAGCACCACCCTTCATAATTTGTCTAAACAAGGTGGTTTCATCAAAGCTCATAGGAACATTAACACCATCTTTAATCAAGTTTAGGAAGAAGATCTTAGTTTTTTTTTCCCTAATGGATTTTTCCATCATTTCCAAATTGTAGGGATCTATAAGGAATCTTCAAAAATCACTAGGGATATTGTTATCATCAATAGGGTCTTCATCTTGGTACACTTCTTTGGCATCATGTGAATTGTTTCCCAAAATTGTGTTGTAGAAAAAATATTCTAGTTCTTGTGTAGATGTTAAACTAGGCATGCAAAAGTTCAAACTAGAGGGAAATGTGCTCCCTAATGAAGTTGTGTGTGGAGGAAAAGGATTCTCCATCCCTTGTTGCCTTAACAATTCTAACAAACATGACATGGGATTAAATGTGAACCTGTCAAATTGTGTATGTACCATACAATAGTGACCAAACCAATGAATGAAAGATTATGAAAGAAAGAGAAGGATGCGAAGGAGAGTTGCTGAACCTTAGGTGATAAATGGGGCCAATCAACCTAAATGTAGACAAAAGACCTTGGTTTAGCAAACAAAGTGTGATTATAGGATAAAAGTATATTTCTCCTACCAAAGATGGTCAAGTGTTGTTTAGGCAAGATAGGACACCAAATTTATTACTCACTATTTGGAGATGGACTTGTGATCCCAAATAAGTGATAGATGTTTGCTTATGGATAAAAGGTCTATTTGGATTTCGAAAGGTGTTCTTATGCTAAAGTTTTAAGGTTAAAATGATCAAGTTCTCTAGAGGAAATTTACAAATGGAAGACTAGAAATTTGAGAGAAATAGTGTTGAGGTGGAAAATGAAGGTGTGGTGGTCACATATGTGGTTAACTCAATCCTCGCTTATTGGGAACATAAACCTTGGGTTTACTCCAAGGAGGGTAGACTAATTTTGAAGTTTAACATTATATTCAATTCTGTCATAGCCATCTTCTTTGGCTTCTTCTTTTTGGATGTCTTTGATAGCATATAAAAATTATTTATCACCATCTGATAGATTCTTCCTTTTCTTGTAGACAAATGATTTGGAAAATTTCACCTTCTTATGTTTGATTTTGTCAGTCATGGCAGGAACAAAACAAAACCTAGTTTGAAAGCACAAACTATAACTAGACTCAACCAATTTCATTTGCTAGACCAATATAGAGCTCTTGAAAATAACCATGAGTCAAGAGGACCCACTTACCACTATTTCACTCACTAAAGTTTAGCTCACAATTTCATTTATTTGATGTTTGGTGTTGAATTTTGAATGTTTAAATAAATAGGCATGCAGAACATGCCAAAAATCCTAATAAGGCTGCAACTAGGATGTGCAAGGATTAGCTAGATGACATCCTCGATATACACAAGGTATGTCAGGCCCAAATCTATAGATTAAAGAAAATAATTCCACATAGCTAGGGGGAGATGGTAACCCAAATCTCTTCCTTCACTTTCCAAAGGTATAAATTTCTTTGGGGCTTAGCCAAGAGTGATAAGATTTTACTTCCATGAGAGGTGTCTTTCGATTCACCGCCCAATTCTTATACTCTGTTAGAACACTAGAGTTGAGGTCATCCCAAGGGGTGATGAAATCCCCAAGTAGGCCTCAAGAAAAACAAGACCACCTATTTCTTGTAAACCCAAGATCACCTGAAGGTGCAAGGGGAGAGAATACGTAAGTGGCCTCAGGGTTTAAAAGATATTTATTCTTTCCCAATGAAGATATAGGTTTTGTAATCTACATTGAAGAGACACATATTTATAGCATACAATGTTATTTCTAACTTTAAATCATCGTCAACATAAATAAAAGTGCAGATTCATCAATAAGAAAGTAAATCAAGCATGTGCATAAACAAATTGTTGAAAATGAAACCAATTCCCTTAAGTCATTCAAGATTGTTTGAATTCATTTTAAGCACCAAATCCAAAGGTTTTCTATCCTAGACATTCATGTCAATTTATTTAAGGAACTCAAGAGTGTGTGAGTTAGTTTTAAGCACCAAGTCCAAATGTTTTCTACCCTAAAAATGCATTCCAATGAAAAGATTGTTGATTCCGTTAATGGAATTCAAGAGTGTGTTTTGCTACCTAAACATCCATTCTAATGAAATATGAATAAATTATTTTAAGGCATTCAAGATTGGATGTAAAGTTTTTCTTTAAAACATTCAAGAGTGTGTTTGGATTTTACTCATTAATTTGTAACATGCATTCAAAAGACAAGTGGTTGTATCATGTAGTTTTATTGACCTTTAATCCTAAAGTGATGAAAATAACTTCAAATTTCTTAAGTGATAAAAATCACTATGGGTTTGTTTTAAGTCCTCCAAGGTTTATTTCTTGCATAAAAACTCATTAGTAATCCCTACAAACCACCAATTAGTAAGAAATGTGTTTAAAACTTAATGATTTTGCCAAAAATTGCAGATGAAAATGCATAGGCATAGATGAAAAAATGTATAGACACTAAAATGGGTAGACACCATACCTCACAGACAGTGAACTACACAAATAGTAGAAGGCAAAAAGGTATGGCTTGCAATCGGTACTTTTGTCAGACGTAGACAATAGTTCAAGGATTAGGGACACTAAAACACATAGATGAAGAAACTCTTTAGTACATAATGCAAATGACAAAGTAGGTATCACAGATGAAATTTTTAGTATGCAGCACGCAACGTAGATGATAGAAGTATAAATTAAAAATGACAATATGAAAAATATAGATGATAGACTGTTAAGTGTAGATGATAGATTATTTTTTTAATTTTAAAACCCACCCACAATGTAGATGAAAAAATAATCTATATAGATGCCAAAACTAGGTTTTCAAATGTAACATGGGTGGATTAAATCAAGTGTGAAGACATTGATATGCGCAGATGTTGATTTTTAGATATGACAGAATGCAGATGACACTGTGTTTCTTGTAGGCCAAAATGTGAGGTTTTGGCACCCAGTTATGGTTCTCTTGATGGATTTTTGAATGGAAAATAGGGATGTGGGTCTCACTGGGAGTGCCAAATATATACAAGAGAATTTGACCTATTAGAAGCAAGAGAAAACAAAAAAATGTTAGCCAATGTGCATATTTTAAATGTTGAACAATGAAAAGAAACTAACTAACATTTTCTTGAGTTTTGCAACTTAAAGCAACCAAAAAGAAAGTCCTCGAGCAACCTCAAATAGCTCAACAAAGGCACCCATAAGAGACCTTGTTAGTGTGTGGGATTGGAGGGATGTTGGTACTCTTTCCCAAACACAACTATGGTAAATATCTTGATATTAAAATGCAAATGTGACGATAACACTATGCTATATCAATGAAGAACACCTCAAACAATGGCTATGGAGGAAGCCATTTTTGAGCGCATTCAAATATATAGAGATGGAATGAAATAAAGAAACTAAGCTAGTATGAAAGTGAAATGAGAATGTAAATGCATGAAAAAACTAATCTAACAATGCAAATCAAGCTATCAACTACCAAAGGTTAGTATGCAAGCAACTCTAGAAAATAACTAACAAGCTAAAAACTCAAACTAGCATGATAACAATGCATATGAGGGAGATGACAATGCTTGAGACAAGGGCTCTATTTATAGGCTTGAGAGAGGCCCTGGGGAGGTGGTATCCATGTGGCATCCACATAAATGCCTCAAGGGAGACACATGGGTTAAGAAGACAAGCCATGCAAAGGTCAACAAAAGCCTTTTGGATGAAAGTGATGGCTCAAGGAACCTAGGAGAAAGTAAATGGGGACAAATGTGTAAGAGATGTAAGAGGTGTCAGAATAAAATAATAAAATGGAAGCTTTATTGGATCAAGAGTTTCTCACAAATTTTTGAGCAAATACTTAGGAGCTAAAAAGTGTGTAACAAGGTGTTTAGGATAAATAAGTGGTTTTAAGTAGTGGGTAGGCTTAGAAGGATGAGAGTGATGGGTGTAGACTAGGTTTTAGGGTGGGTTTAAGATTAAATTAAATAAGATTTAATTTAATCGTAGGTTTAGAGAAATTAATGAGATGGAAGGAATTAAATAAATAAGATTTATTTAAATGGGGATTTATGAAGGGTCATGCATTAAATAAAATTTAGTGCATTAGAAATACAAGTATTTAAATTATATTTAAATACCTTAGGGAAATGAACTTATTTAATTAAATAAATTTAATTAAATAAGTAGAAGAACATGAAAAATATAATTAATTAATAAATAATTAATTATAATGTCAAGGGAAATATTAAATAAATTAATATAGTGTTTTAGGATGATTTTAAGCATCTATAGTACCAAAACCTATTGAAGGATTTTAGACACTGCTAAAAGTGTGCCTGGTTAGAGGACTTCAACTTACAATAAAGTAAGCACCCTATTAAAGGATTTACAAAATCCTACTAGGACTACTTAGTTAAGATATTTTTATTGATTCACCTATTAGAATGTTTCAGCCTTGATCCTTTGGTGAGCACCTATCTACTAGATATTAGATCACCTCTTTCCTAATGTATACTTAATCCTTTTTTTATCAAATGTATCACTTCTATCCTTTCTCTACTTTCCTCTATTCTCTCTAATTGATTCTACAATTCATATCTTTCTCACAACTCCTTAGTCACCATGAATGCTTTGTCTATGAATGAAAACTTCTCTCTTCATAGTCTCGCTCTTTTAGGGTTTCCCTCCTTAAGAAGACTTAGGTGACCTAAGTTTAGGTAGGAATCAATGACTGTGATTCACCTATTTTTCTTCTTAATTCATCCCTTTATCTAATTGATTGCATGCATTACATAGGGATCCTCAATGTAGATTCATTCTTATCTTCTATAATTGTACAACAATTCTTAAGTCAACCCAAAAAAAAATTACATAAGAATTTGTGCCATTACAAATAACTATGTCCAAAACTATTTAGTCGACACTTGAAGCCTTTGATGCTCAACATCCACCATATATTCAATGCTATAACATGACCTCTGAATGACTCAACATCCACTATTCACTTGGCATTTGAATCACTCAACATGTATTAGATTGCTTGTTAATGGAGTGACTCGACACTAATTGTCTACTTAGCACATATTGGTGCTTGGCATGCATTATCTAACATCTTGTGCTTGATATATACTACTTGCTCAATATGTACTAAGTATTGTTAAGTAATGACTTAAGTGTATTGTCTCTCATATGTCAAAAGAAAAATGAGATCAAAATTTTATGTTAGTGTTATTTTGTATATTGGTGTAGAGGTTGTACATTTACAAAGGGATCACCCTCATGTGTTTTGCAGAGCTCAAACTGTTGAAGTGTTTGATAAATCCTTTTCAGTTGGTCCAAGTCCTTGATGTTTTTTATTATTATTGTTTGAATCTTTGTAGAAAAATTAAAGGTCAACTTAGTGGCTATTTTAGCATAAACCCCATTTTGGGAACTATTTTGGTATTCACAACACACACCCCATTCCTTACTAGCAATGGGGACCACCTACCTTTTTTGAGTTTTTTTGTCTCACATGAGTGCACTTTCTATGGCCTTGCAATTTGATGAAGAGTAAAATATCATTTGATTTGTTAAAGATTCTCACCGACAATTGCATTAGTGGATTCTAGGAAGCGTTGCTCCTATTTTTATTGGTTTCCTACCAATTTCTTTGAAGGTTTAACTCGCAGCATGTTGTGTTTTATAGCTTATGTTAGTTTAGGAATTTCAATTTCATGTTATTTGCTTCCAGTTTCATTATTTTCTTTACTAACCCCCTATTAGAATAGGACCTCATAGTAGCTGCATTGTTAGAGTTGCATTCATTAAAAAAATAGAAAAAAAAAAAAAATTTATTCTTTTGGTATGATATTTTGAGACAACAAATAGATTTACTTTGATTTTGACATAAAAGAGTCTTTTAAGAGCCAGCAAAGGCCTCCTTGTGAACATTCACGTTTATCTTCTACTGAGTAGATTTTGGTACGTTGCAAGACAAATAATAAACCTTGGAGTGGATCCTTAAAAGGATTTTCTTTTCAAGGGAGGAATTATGCAATGGATTCTTGCCATTGACCTTGTGCAAAATGAACTCCCAATAGAAGTGGCCCTAGAAGGAGGGCCATAAACCAAAGAACATACTCCTAGAAATGAAGAAAATTTCACAAAGTTTTAGAATTTCTACACCCTTGCAATAAACTGCATTCCATACAAGTTTAGAAAACACTTCTAAAATTTTCAAAAATTTTGGTACATAGCTCCATAGGTCCATAGGTCTATAGCTCCATAGGTTCGTAGGTCCATAGATCCATAGGTTTGCAAAACACTGTGGTGTGTAAAATCTACAACAGTGAGAAAGTGTACTTTTGCAGAGGTGCACTATTCTCCAAAATTTGATGCAAGCTAGAGGATACTAATCCAAAATCCCCATTCTAGTGAGTATTAAGATCTATGCCAAGTACACAAAAGTTTCTTGAGCTTACCCACTTCTATAAACCATGTAGTGACAAGGGAACATCTCGAGTTCAATCACTCTCTTTCAAACTTTCATCATCTTCTTCAACTCCACCTCAACTCCAACAACCTAGTGAACCACCACGTAATCCGATAGCTACTCCCCAACAACCACCATTAGGTCCACCAAATCCTCCCATGGCCTTTTTCATAAACATTGTAGACTCACCAATAAACTTGAGAGGTGCACTCCATGACCTCCCAAAGAATCTTGAGAAGTTTTTCCCAAGATTCATCTATGGTGAAATAGAAACCACCAACCAAAAAAAGTGGTTAATGAAGACATGGTTCTTCATTTATTTCCCTACTTTGTGGGAGAAATTTACTTCAATTGGTATGTCAATTTGCCACCCGAATGCATTGGAGATTGGGATATATTCAAAAAATTGTTTTTGGAACAATTCAAAACATTCATCAATCCAGCTATGATATATCAAAAATTCATATCAATCAAAAGGGACCCAACTAAGATATTGTCACACTTCAACCATCACTTTCATATGGCATACCACAAGTTAGAAACACCATACACAATACTGGTTGAAGCCACCATTTAGATTTATTTGAATGCTATGGACCCTCTTACTAAAATATTTCTGAGAAGACTTCCTCTAGCAGATATTGACACATAAGAAAAAGTATTTGTAGAAGTGATCACGTTCATGAAGCAAGCCAATCGTAATGGAGGAGGTATGATGCTTCCAATACAAGAAATCCCTACGATGCCAACATACCCTGTGGGAGCGCCCACTATGCCTAGCCAGTTCATACCTATGAACCTAGTTCCATTGTAGCAGGCACACACTCCAAAAACTCAAGCGATAACATATCTAGGGTATGAGCCTCCAAAAATAGCTTTCTTTGAATAGAAATCAATAGTTCTTGTGGAAGCAGATAACAATATTCTTTCAGAAGTTGGTCAAATGAAGAAGACCATGTCACAAATGAACAACAAGCTAACATGTCTTAGATTTTTATAAGGACAAAATAACAACTTCCAAAGAAATAATGTTGGCCCCTACAACAACAATTTTGGTCAAAATTACAATAGGAACTTCAAAAATAATAGTAACAACAATGCAAGAAATAATGGTGGAGGAAACAACTTCAATCCTCCTGATCGCAACAATGGCTTCTAAGGACAAAATAATAATGGAACACTCGACCAAATAATGGAAGCATTCTTGATGATAACAAAAACAACATTCAATATGTTGATATCAATCAGTATGATGATAGCCAAAATGTTCCTAGCAATGGTGGTTCATACTACAATGGTAATTAGGAGGTGAATCAAAACTCACAAGTGAACAAAAATCCTCCTCTTATTCAATTCAATATGATGCTATTGGAATCTTATGATTATATACAGAATACACAAGTGAAACAAAAAGCAAGTGAGGAATTCTCATTCTCATTTAGTCAAGAACCAAACCTTCAACATGATGAGATGTTTTCCTTTTGAAATGACAATCAAAATACATATAATCTCATAAATAGAAAGGATTCCTTGATAGATGGAATGCCTCCTAGTTTGCAGCCAACTCCACCTGATCCAAGAGCAAATAACAATCTGCCACTAGTAAGACTAGCCCAAGGAGGACAAAAATATCAAAATCAAGTGAACATACCAACAATATTGAAGAATCCCACTTGATCTATTGAAAAGTACAATTCAATAGAAGATCTGAAGAAAAATAAAGTGAATATGTCCATGTTTGACATGTTGCAAAGTTGTCCACAAAAAAGAGAAGCACTTATGAAGACATTGGATAATATAAAGTTTTCCCAAAATATGAATGATGTCCCTCAAAAGACAGTGTTGCAACAAGTAAATGCTACAGAAGCAATGCCCACTATGTTGAAAGACAAAATTGAGGTACCCCCATTTTTGCTAAGCATAAGGATATATGGGAAGAATCTTCACAATTTCCTCATTGATTAGGGAGCTTCATGTAATGTAATTTCATTATCAATAGCCCAAAGGCTAGGAGTTAGTCCTCAACCCTCTAATTGAGTGGTGATATAGTTGGATAAAATAGAGGTAAAAGTCATTGGGGTATTGAAAGATGTGCAGATACTATTGACAGTTGATCCTCAGATCCAAGATGTTATTGGCATACATGTGGTTGATATCCTAGAGATATGTGGATTACTTTTAAGTAGAGAATGGATGAAATGTTTGAGAGGATGGTTTTCTACAGACTTCACATAATTGTGGTTGTCATGGAAAGGATTGAACGATCAAATCTAGATAGATGTTGATCCCAAATTGAAAACAATGATCACAGATTACAATGCACTGAATGAGATAGTATTCTTACAATTGGATTTGGATTCATACAAAGTGATCATATTGGATATGGTTCCAAACTATACACCTCAAGAGAAAAATGAAGGACATGAGGTGTTAGTAACCAAAAGTGAAACTATGACATAGTTCATAGATAGTATGGTGACTAATTTACAATGTTTAGGAGAAGAAGTTGACCCTAGCATCCTCCTCCTTCTAGGATTTTGTTGATTACAAAAAGTTAGTCACTCTAAATTTAAATGTTCATCTTGTCAAGAAGTAGTTGCGAAGGTATTGACCCACATGATGGAAAACAAGGATACAAAGACCTCAATAGATGAACTCACAGAAAGTAAAGATTCAGTGAATTTATCCAACCTTGTTGAAAAGACTGAAGAAGATAGTGAAGATCTAAATGTATCATATAGTGATACCTCTTCAGATGGTGGAGGTTTGTGTTCTCCTCCTCCAGGGATGATTAATGTTCAAAGAAGAAGATGATATGTAAAAGGTAAAGGATGGACTTTAGTAGTCATTCATCCTAAACCTAAAGTTGAGGAAATCAAAGAGCTAATAGGGAAAATTCAGGATAAACAAGAAAACACACACTTCCTCTATCTACAAGTTATGAAGGGGACTCATCAAGTCCTGCACAAGGAAAGTTACAATGGGTTCCTAAGAAATAATCATTCAAGGCTCAAGTGAAAGAGAAGTTAAGGACGAATAAGCATAAAATACAAAAACCCAAGGAAAATCCAATTTGGACACTTTTCTTTGATGGTTCTAGTTGCAAGATGGGAGCCAGTGCAGGTATCAATTAAATAAACCAAAAAGGTAGGTCTTTCTACACCACATATCAATTACAATTTAGATGTACCAATAATGGTGCCTCAATTCAAGGACTCCTCTTTGCACCCGAAAAAGGAGTCACAACTCTTAAAATTGAGGAGGATTCTCAATTGGTCATACAACAAGTAAAATCCATATATTCTTGCAACAAAAAAAGATTACTTGCTTATAGGAAAAGGGTATGGGACATATTGGATGACTTTGAGGCCTTAAACATCAAATCCATTTTGAGAAGAAGGAACATGGTAGCAGATGCTCTTGCCATCTCAGCTAGTGCATTGCAACTAGTTGAAAGAACCAAGTTGAAAAGATTTTTAGTGGAATTGGTTTCCATTCCCTCCATTCCCAAAAATATCACCAACTTTCAAATCTTTCAAGATGATCAACATATACTCGAGTTTATTATGTGCAGTCACCATTTTTAGGGACAAGAGATTGATCATACACCTAATGACAAGCCCAAAAAAGATGAGCTTGAGGATGAAGACATAATCCTCAATTTGAAAACCAACACCATTCCAAAAGGAATGGTTGAACTTGAACGCATCTTTGATCTTGATGAATTGGCACTCAATAGAAGGGAAACTCAAGAAAAGGGAATCAAAGAATGTGATTCGTACAATTTGGGTACTAACAAACAATAAAAAATGGTAGAAATAGGAAAATCATATAACTAATAGGAAAAGGAGGACATGCTGAAATTAGTCACCGAGTATAAAGATATCATTGCCTAGAGCTATGAAGAGTTGAAAACTTATGATCCGAAGATTATCACACATGAAATCTAGCTAAAACATGATGCAAAGCCATTTTGACAAAGACAAAGACTATTAAATCCTCTTATTGAACCTTTGATCATGAAAGAAGTAAAGAAGTTACTAGATGCTAAGATCATATTCCCTATCTACCATTCTACATGGATGGCCAATTTGGTTCTCATGTGGAAGAAGATAGGAGAGATTCATCTTTGTGTTGACTTTCTTAACTTGAATCTAGCATCTTAGAAGGATAATTATCCTCTACCCTCACTAGATGAGGTATTGAAAATTGTTAATGGTTCAAAAATGATGTCATTCTTGGATGGTTACTCAAGATATAATTTGGTGATGGTTGACAAAGAAGATAGGCTAAAGATGACTTTCACAATTAAGTGGGGAACTTTTTCTTATAGAAGGATGCCTTTCAGATTGATTAATGCAAGAGCTACATTTCAACAAGCAATGAATGAATCTTTCAAAGGATTGATAAATAGGTATGGATGACTTGACTATAGTCATCTATATGGATGACTTGACTATAGTCATCTATTTTGGTATTCACAACACATGCCCCATTCCTTACTAGCAATGGGGATCGCCTACCTTTTTTGAGTTTTTTTGTCTCACATGAGCGCACTTTCTATGGCCTTGCAATTTGATGAAGAGTGAAATATCATTCGATTTGTTAAAGATTCTCATCGATGATTGCATCAGTGGATTCTAGGAAGCGTTGCTCCTATTTTTATTGGTTTCCTACCAATTTCTTTGAAGGTTTAACTCACAGCATGTTGTGTTTTGTAGCTTATGTTAGTTTAGGAATTTCAATTTCATGTTATTTGCTTTTAGTTTCATTATTTTCTTTACTAACCCCCTATTAGAATAGGACCTCATAGTAGCTACATTGTTAGAGTTGCATTCATTAAAAAAATAGAAAAAAAAAAAAAAAAATATTCTTTTGGTATGATATTTTGAGACAATAAATAGATTTAATTCAATTTTGACATAAAAGAGTCTTTTAAGAGCTAGCAAAGGCCTCCTTGTGAACATTCACATTTATCTTCTACTAAGTGGATTTTGATATGTTGCAAGACAAATGCTAAACCTTGGAGTGGATCCTTAAAAGGATTTTCTTTTCAAGGGAGGAATTATGCAATGGATTCTTGCCATTGACCTTGTGCAAAATGAACTCCCAATAGAAGTGGCCCTAGAAGGAGGGCCATAAACCAAAGAACATACTCCTAGAAATGAAGAAAATTTGACAAAGTTTTAGAATTTCTACGCCCTTGCAATAAACTACATTCCATACAAGTTTAGAAAATACTTCTAAAATTTTCAAAAATTTTGGTACATAGCTCCATAGGTCCATAGGTCTATAGCTCCATAGGTTGGTAGGTCCATAGATCCATAGGTTTGCAAAACACTGTGGTGTGCAAAATCTACAACAGTGAGAAAGTGTACTTTTGTAGAGGTGCACTATTCTCCAAAATTTGATGCAAGCTGGAGGATACTAATCCAAAATCCCCATTCTAGTGAGTATTAAGATCTATTCCAAGTACACAAAAATTTCTTGAGCTTACCCACTTCTACAAACCATGTAGTGACAAGGGAACATCTCGAGTTCAATCACTCTCTTTCAAACCTGCATCATCTTCTTCAACTCCACCTCCACTCCAACAACCTAGTGAACCACCACGTAATCCGATAGCTACTCCGAAACAACCACCATTACGTCCACCAAATCCTTCCATGGCCTTTTTCACAAACATTGTAGACTCACCAATAAACTTGAGAGGTGCACTCCATGACCTCCCAAAGAATCTCGAGAAGTTTTGCCCAAGATTCATCTATGGTGAAACAAAAACCACCAACCAAAGCAAGTGGTTAATGAAGACATGGTTCTTCATTTATTTCCCTACTTTGTGGGAGAAATTTACTTCAATTGGTATGTCAATTTTCCACCTGGATGCATTGGAGATTGGGATATATTCAAAAAATTGTTTTTGGAACAATTCAAAACATTCATCAATCCGGCTATGATATATCAAAAATTCATATCAATCAAAAGGGACCCAACTAAGATATTGTCACACTTCAACCATCACTTTCATATGGCATACCACAAGTTAGAAACATCATAAAAAATATTGGTTGAAGCAACCATTTAGATTTATTTGAATGCTATGGACCCTCTTATTGCAATATTTCTGAGAAGACTTCCTCTAGAAAATATTGACACATAGGAAAAAGTCTTTGTAGAAGTGATCACATTCATAAAGCAAGCCAATCCTAATGGAGGAGGTATGATGCTTCTAACACAAGAAATCCCTACGATGCCAACATACCCTGTGGGAGCACCCACTATGCCTAGCCAGTTCATACCTATGAACCTAGTTCCATTGTAGTAGGCACACGCTCCACAAACTCAAGCGATAACATATCTAGGGTATGAGCCTCCAAAAATAACTTTCTTTGAATAGAAATCAATAGTTCCTGTGGAAGCAGATAACAATATTCTTTCAGAAGTTGTTCAAATGAAGAAGACCATGTCACAAATGAACAACAAGCTAACATGTCTTAGATTTTTATAAGGACAAAATAACAACTTCCAAAGAAATAATGTTGGCCCCTACAACAACAATTTTGGTCAAAATTACAATAGGAACTTCAACAATAATAGTAACAACAATGCAAGAAATAATGGTGGAGGAAACAACTTCAATCCTCTTGATCGCAACAATGGCTTCTAAGGACAAAATGACAATGGAACACTCGACCAAATAATGGAAGCATTCTTGTTGATAATAACAACAACATTCAATATGTTGATATCAATCAGTATGATGATAGCCAAAATGTTCCTAGCAACGATGGTTCATACTACAATGGTAATTAGGAGGTGAATCAAAACTCACAAGTGAACAACAATCCTCCTCCTATTCAATTCAATATGATGCTATTGGAATCTTATGATTCTACACAGAATACACAAGTGAAACAAAAAGCAAGTGAGGAATTCTCATTCTCCTTTAGTCAAGAACCCAACCTTCAACATGATGAGATGTTTGCCTTTCAAAATCATAATCTAAATACATATAATCTCATAAATAGAAAGGATTCCTTGATAGATGGAATTCCTCCTAGTTTGCAGCCAACTCCACCTGATCCAAGAGCAAATAAAAATTTTCCACTAGTAAGACTAGCCCAAGGGGGACAACAATATCGGAATCAAGTGAACATACCAACAATACTGAAGAATCCCACTTGGTCTATTGAATATTACAATGCAGTAGAAGATCTGATAAAAAATAGAGCGAATATGTCCATGTTTGACATGTTGCAAAATTGTCCACAAAAAAGAGAAGCACTTATGAAGACATTGGATAATATAAAGTTTTCCCAAAATATGAATGATGTCCCTCAAAAGACAGTGTTGCAACAAGTAAATTCTATAGAAGCGATGCCCACTATGTTGAAAGACAAAATTGAGGTACCCCCATTTTTGCTAAACATAAGGATATATGGAAAGAATCTTCACTATTTCCTCATTGATTAGGGAGCTTCATGTAATGTAATGTCATTATCAATACCCCAAAGGCTAGGAGTTAGTCCTAAACCCTCTAATTGAGTGGTGATATAGTTGGATAAAATAGAGGTAAAAGTCATTGGGGTATTGAAAGATGTGTAGATACTATTGACAGTTGATCCTTAGATCCAAGATCTTATTGACATACATGTGGTTGATATCCTAGAGACATGTGGATTACTTTTAAGTAGAGAATGGATGAAATGTTTGAGAGGATGGTTTTCTACAAACTTCACATAATTGTGGTTGCCATGGAAAGGATTGAACAATCAAATCTAGATAGATGCTGATCCCAAATTGAAAACAATGATCACAGATTACAATGCACTGAATGAAATAGTATTCTTACAATTGGATTTGGGTTCATACAAAGTTATCATATTGGATATGGTTCCAAACTATACACCTCAAGAGAAAAATGAAGGACATGAGGTGTCATTAACCAAAAGTGAAACTATGACATAGTTCATAGATAGTATGGTGACTAGTTTACAATGTTTAGGAGAAGAAGCTAACCCTAGCATCCTCCTTCTTCTAGGATTTTGTTGATTACACAAAGTTAGTCACTCTAAATTCAAATGTTCATCTTGTCAAGAAGTAGTTGCGAAGGTATTGACCCACATGATGGAAAACAAGGATACAAAGACCTCAATAGATGAACTTATAGAAAGTCAAGATTCAGTGAATTCATCCAACCTTGTTGAAAAGACTAAAGAAGAAAGTGAAGATCTAAATGTATCACATAGTGATACCTCTTCAGATGGTGGAGGTTTGTGTTCTCCTCCTCCAGGGATGATTAAAGTTCAAAGAAGAAGATGATATGTGAAAGGTAAAGGATGGACTTTAGTAGTCATTCATCCTAAACCTAAAGTTGAGGAAATCAAAGAGCTAATAGGGAAAATTTAGGATAAACAAGAAAAAGACACACTTCCTCTATCTACAAGTTATGAAGGGGACTCATCAAGTCCTACACAAGGACAGTTATAATGGGTTCCTAAGAAATAATTATTCAAAGCTCAAGTGAAAGAGATAGTCTGTACGAAAATTCATAAGTGGATTTGCAAAGATAGTCTATCCTCTCAATGATTTACTCAAAAAGGGGGCTAAGATAGAATGGGCACCAGAAGTAAAGAAATCTTTCAAAGATATTAAGGTTTCCATTTCCATGGCCTTAGTTTTGGTAAGTCTAGATTATGAGTTACCTTTCAAGATCTATTCCTTTGCTTTCAAAAACTCTTGCACAGGGATCTTGACACAAGAAAGAGAAAAGGAAGATGAGAGACCAATTGCTTTTATCAGTTTTCCTTTGAAGAATGCAGAATTGAAATATTCAAACCTTGATAAATAGTCCTTTTCCTTGATCAAGGTAGTAAAGAAGTTTCATCACTACATACTAAGAAGTAAGGTGTATGCAATTGTACTTGATCCAGTAGTAAAGATGCTTTTGATGTAGAATGAACTTGATGAAAGGAGAGGAAAGTGGATGGCCATAATTCAAGAATTTGATCTTGTGATTCAATCTATGAGATTAGTCAGAGGTCAAGGGTTGTCAAAAATGATAGCTGATAACCAAGATGGAAATGAAAAGGAATTCAAGTTTGATGATTAAATGAATGAAGATGATCAAAAGAAGATGGTTGTATCACAAGTTGATATCAACCAAGGTGTGGTGATAGATGTGTGGTACCAATACATTGTTTATTGTCTCTTACAAGACCAATGCCCCAAATGGATGAATAGCTCACAATGCAGGGGACTTAAGATGAAATACGAGTCTTACATGTTACTTGATAACAAGTTGTATAAAAGGAATTACAAAGGGATCTATCTAAAATTATTAGGATGTGAAGAAGCTAAGGATGTCTTGGAACATTTCCATGACAAGTATGGTACATGAAATGGTTCAACAGAAGCAACAACTCACATGATTTTGAGATCAAGTTTGTTTTGGCCATCAATATTCAAGGATACTTTTGAGCATGTGCATTCTTGTCATACATGCCAAACCACTACTAACAAAGAGAGGCACCCAACAATGCCATTACAACTGGTGTATGAGGTACACCCCTTCATAAAATGGGGACTAGATTTCATAGGTCCATTCAATCCACTATCATCAACTAGACATGCATTCATCCTTATAGCTATAGATTATTGTACATGATGGATGGAGGCAGAGACATTCAAAAATTGCATTGCTAAGGTGGTGACCAATCTTTTGGAAGAACACATTGTTACCAAATTTGGAATGCCATTTGCCCTTGTGTGTGATAATAGGTCCACATTTGCATTTTCATTCTTGATCTAATGGGTATTTGAAAACAAAGTCATCATCAAGTTTTCCTCAAATTATTACCCGCAAGGAAATGGGGTAGCTGAATCTACAATTAAGAACTTGATCATAGTAATAAAATGATTGTTGAAAGAGAATCCTCAGGATTGGCATACAAAACTAAAATATGCCTTCTGGACGGATCGAGTGAGAGTCAAAAATTCCTTGGGGACCTCTCCATATTTGCTTGTTTACGGACAAGAACTAGTGTTCCCACTCAATATCAAAATTTTGGTTTTGAAATCAATGAGTGGGTATGCTAAAGATGCTGATAAATTTCAAATTAGATTGATGAATCTCCTAGAAATGGATGAGAAATGAACAGCTACATTAGAGCACATGGCTAAACATCAAGCGGTTGTATAAAGATGGTTTGACAAGAGGGCCACAATCAAACCATTTAGGATTTTTGACCTTGTTCTACTTTGGGATAAGGTGAAAGAAAAGATAGGTAGTCATACCAAGTTTCAATTCTTGTGGACAAGCCCTTATCAAATCACAAAATTTTTGGAAGAAAACACTTTTAGGCTTAGTTCCTTACAAGGGAAATTTCTTCCCTTGCCAGTAAATGGGTAGTTTCTCAAGCATTACTTTGAAGCCTAAAAGACAAAAAAAAAAATTTTAAAAAAAAATTAGTTAGATTTCATTTCTACATTTAGCTTAGATTTTCATTCTTGCAAGTGTGTTTATTTTTGCAAGTGTGTTTGCTTTCATGTTGTGTGTTTGCTTTTAATTGTGTGTTTCTTTTTAAAGTTGTGTCAGTCCTAGGGGGTAAGGTGTAATTGAGATTTTCTCTTAAGATTTCACTAACCACTTCTTGGTCTCAATTTCAAGAAGAGGTATTTCATTATCAAAACATTTAGATAGTTGTGTGTCTTATACCAACCAAGTAGTGGATATTTCTTGTGGAAATAGGGGACTCTGAATTTGGAAATTAGAGGCCTAGAGCACTAGGTTCTAAACACTTAAAAAATGTAAAGATTTGATTGTTTTAGGTGTTGTTGATTTGAAGTCAAAAATGGTGAGGGATGATCCAAATTTCAACTAAGTTCAAATAGGAAGGTTCTCCTTGAGAGGATACTAAGATCATTGATTTGGCATGAGAGTTTTCCTAAAAGTTCTAAAAGAAGAACACAAGGGATGGTCACAAGAGATCAAATTGAGAAATGACACTAATGTTCTGACTATACAGTCTAAGCATAGTTAGGATACAGGAAAAAAAGAAGAGAATAATATGGTGTTAAGTCTAAAGGATTCTAAAGATCTAGAATGGAAAAAGATATGCTCTCAAAATGGAGTATCTTGTATTCAAATTATCGTTCTATCAAATATAAAATTTTGAATGACATGGAGTGATTATTCAAAAAGCCAAAAATTCAAAAGAACGTGGCATCTCGTCAAGAGCCCTCGAATTGATTCTCTCATCTAGTCAAGTAATTGATTGATAAAAAGCCTTCGTGGAGATCCTAAATGAATGAGTTGGGAGGAGTGGAAGATTGTCTCAAGTTTTTACAAAACTTTGATTGACTGCATCCTGGCATGTCAAAAGGAAATAAATACACAATGCACACACTAAGTTGGAAGGTTTCAAGTTCTAAGATTTTGATTGAAGAGTCATCTGAAAGACACTTGAGATGTTCAAAGTCTGGTTGGTGTTTGACACATGTCGAAGAGATGTTTGCTGATGAAGAAATTCCTTGGTCATTTCTTCCTTTTTTTAGGGCTATTTATTGTGGTATTCACAACACATGCCCCATTCCTCACCAAGAATGTGGACCCCCTACCTGTTTTCAACTCTTGGACTCATAGTTTGGGAGTCGAAAAAGAGAAAATTTAGTTTATAAGCTATGTCAAAAAATTCAAAAAAATAAAATAAATAAAAATGTTGAATTTTTTTTTTTTAAATGAAAATAGTTTTAAAAACTCAAAAAAAAAAAATCGTACGCACACATTGAGGTGTAGTGCGCTTTATTTTTGCACATAGGTAGAGAGGGATATAAAACCCTCCCACCTTCTTGTTTATTTTCATTTTGAAAGGGAGGTCAAAGGAGGGAGAGGTGAGTTTCTACTAGACCCTCCCCCCCTTTTTCTTTCTTTCATGTGGTGGGCACTGCTCACACCGCGAGCATAGGGGCTGCAGCCTGCAGTACAAGCAGTGACACCTAGTGCCCAGGCACAAGCCACAGTGCTCATGCACATAGATGTTGTAGCTCATGCCTGGGTGCTGGGAACCACTACTTACACCTCACATGTGGCCCTAAAATGCACACCTTGGCATTGGGAATCATTGCTTGCATCGTGTGCACGGGCACTGTGACCCACACCTTGGTACTGGGTGCCACTGCATGCGCAAGCATTGTGACCCATGTCAGGCATCACTAAAGCCCATGCCTCATGCCACTTGGTCACATGTGCATTTTTGTAGCCTATGTTGCGCATCTCTTGCACACACACACATGTTTGCATCCTTTGCGGGCCTATGCCCGCATACCCACGCTAGCCGCACTTTCATTGTTATTGCATTTTTAGTTTTTTTAATAAGTTTAAAATCCAAAAAAAATTATAAAATATTATATATATATATATACTTTAAAAAAAAATTAAATAAAAAATGAATAAGTCCTCAAGGGGTACATTTTTTTTCTCTTTCTCGCTTACATTTTTTTCTATCTAATAATTGATTGTCTTTTCTTTTTTCTCTTGATGTGTAGATAACACAATCAGATGGTGTCCACATTTGAATCAGTAGCAAAACCAGTTGTTTACAAATTTCAAGGTGTGACCCCAAAATTAAGATTACATGGTGAGTAGGCTAAGATCAAAGTTATTGATATTAGACACACAAACTTAGGAGAATTCCTAAGAGTATGCAACAATCCAACACAAAGGTCAACCTTGGTGTCCACATTGATCCGATCTGGATTAGTGAATGTAGCATCACATCCTATGTCAGTACAGTTAGCTGAGTTGATCATAACCCTATCTCAGCATTTTTTTCCTAATGAGAGGGTATTTAAGAGCATCACCAAAGAAGTGGTCTTGGATTTGTGACCTAACAACATCGAGAGAGTTTTTCATCTACCTAGAGCTGATTAGTTCATCAGACTTTTTTATGAAGCAGTTGAAAGATGGTATAAAAATCATCACCAAGAAGCCATCGACATCATACATTCCTTGTACTTTATTGAGAAGCCACCTCGGGGAAAGACAATTAGAAAAGTGGATATGACTTAGGGATACATGAAGGATGACATCAGATATTATATTATTCTCCTAAGTAGAGTCATGGGCTTACCTACAGTAGGTCATCTTGCTCCTTTCATGGTCAACTTCATTGAGACCATCACACATGCAAAGATACCACTAGATTGGGCCACTACACTTAGTGAAAATTTGTGTGAGTAGCTAAGGATGGTACAGGACAAGAAGAAGTTCTATATGACTTCTTATGTGGTGTGCCTACTTGCAGCAAGGGAAACAAGCTATTATGGGTTATATAAGAAAGGTAGTATGCAGGGCTACAATGCATGGCCATACATAGTCTATCCTCAGTTGGTGAAGAAGAAGCTCTCACAATAGAGAAAAGAGTACAGGATTGTAAATGATGCCTTCATCTTTGCCATCATTCAATTCATAGAGGGGGATTATGGGAAGAGATTGTTCGGGGAAGCCAAGACACAGATTATAGCTCTTGGAGCATATTTCATCTAGTTCAAGACATTTACATTCATTTGGGTAGGTGGTTCATCTATCAATCCAAATAAACTCCCAAGGTACCCAAGTGACAAGTTGGTCCTAATGGAAATATCCTGGCAGATTGAGTCAACTTATGAGATGATCAAAAGACAATAGAAAGCTTGTCAGGATTGGCAAGACAACCTTTTGGATAAAGGTCTCACTATAATCACAGGTAGTTTGAATTTTTTGCATGGTATGCAAGAGAATGTGGATAAGATCATGGAAATTTTGAGGCAGGACTTCAGTATTATGAATGAGGTATGGGCATGGAGCAAAGATTTACAAACTCTACAAGTCATAAAAGGGAAAAGGTACTACATTTTGATTGATGTATATACTATAGAAGAGTTAGACATGATAGATGATTGGATAGATAAGATTACTGATGGAAATAAAGTGATGGAAACATTGTATGATGAGATACATAGGCTCAAGGGCAAGCTTGAGAGAGAATTTTGGAAGCAGAAAATTTGTACAGTGATGCATGCTTGTACATCTTTGAGGACGAAGAATGAGAAAAGATGTTGCCAGTTGAAGTAGTAGTGGAGAATTTCAAGAAGACTTTAGAGGAAGCATCTCGTGATGAAGACATTAGACAAGCCTTTAGGACAAAGGAAGCATTGTTAGAGTTAGACACCAAACTCAAAGATTTTGTAGAGACTTAAATTGAGGTGGACAACTACAGATAGAAGGTCAAGGACAAGTATAAGGCTTTAGATCTTCTAGATGCTACTAATATTACTAAGATGATAGATAAATTCAAGGGAAAACATCCAAATATAGTTTTGGGATGAAGATGAACAAAACTCAGATGCTAGAATTTCAATTTTGACACTTTGTAAAAATTTTAGATTTTGAACTAGTCAAGGTCTGCAGCTCCACAAGTCCGAAATTCTGTAGGTTTGCAAGTCCACAGCTCCACAATTTAGAGGTGCATCTATAGTTGATTGCTAGTTCCAAAAATAGTACTTTCCATGAATCGGGAATGTGTTTCGATGGAAAGTTAATTTTGACACATGCCTAGTGAAGGGCTAGCTTCTATTTTTGGCACCTCCATGCGCTTCCACTTCAACTAATGGCTTCCTCCTACTTTCTCTCTCATTCTTTCATTTTTTTTGACATGTAAAGGGCTCATGCATCCAATTAATGAATAAAATATGGATGGAGTCCCTCTAAGCACTAGTTAGATTGTTAGTTTGTATATATTTAGTTTGTTTTAATGTTTTAAAAAGCATTTTATTAAATCAATATATCTCTCACTCTCAACACAAATTGAGGAGACAATTTCTTATAAATGCCCCATTGTAAATTGTAATAAAGTCCATTTTTATTATGCAATAAAATTATTCTTTTGGTGCTCACATTTGGATTGTAGTCATTCTTTCCTAAATGTGTCATATTTTTGTGGATTTTATTCATGAGATTGTGATTGAGCCAAAGGTTTATTGCGTTGTTTTTGGTTGTGCGATCTTTTAGTTCTAGTGTTTGCTACATATATATGAATTTTTCTGATGTAACAAGCTTGAGAAGAGGTCACCTAATTGTGTCTACATAGCTTTTTGTCTCACATGAGTGCACTTTCCATGGCCTTGTGATTTGATGAAGAGTGAAATATCATTCGATTTGTTAAAATTCTCACCGATGATTGCATCAGGGGATTCTAGGAAGCACTACTCTTGTTTTCATTAGTTTCTTGCCAATTTATTCAAAGGTTTAACTCATAGCATGTTGTGTTTTGTAGCTTATGTCTATTTAGGAATTTAAATTTCAAGTTATTTCAATTTCATGTTATTTGCCTTCAATTTTTTTATTTGCTTTTTTAACCCCTTGTTAGAATAGGACCTCATAGTAGCTACATTTTTAGAGTTGCATTCATTAAAAAAATAGAAAATACAGAAAAATATTGTTCTTTTGGTGTGATATTTTGAGACAACGAATAGATTTACTTTGATTCCAAGATTAAAGAGTCTTTTAAGAACCAACAAAGGCCTCCTTGTGAACATTTACATTTATCTTCCACTAAGTGGATTTTGGTACGTCGCAAGACAAATACTAAACCTTGGAGTGGATCCTTAAAAATATTTTCTTTTCAAGAGAGGAATTATGCAATGGATTCCTGCTATTGACTTTGTGCAAAATGAATGCCCAACATGAACCAGCAATATGGAGACTCCACTAGGAAGGTGATGTACAAGTTTTTTTGAACCTATCTTAGAGTCATTGGTATTTCAATTGTCAAATTATATTGCTTAGTTATGTCCATTGAGTAATAACAAAACTTTATGAATGTGTTTCTTTGATTTTAAGGTTGAGCCTAGATCTATGTCTATTATCTTTTTTTTCTATTGTAAAAGTGGTGTTAAGTAATTTGTGAGAGTTCATTTTCATTTGAGTTATAATTCACATATTTCCTTTGAATTTAATCAAATATCTATTAGTATTTGATACCTTAAGTTAATTGGGTGGTGACTTTGAGACCTCTACACCAATTTTGTGTATTTAAAAAGTTATAACAAGACATTGAAGGATATATCAACATGAGTAGAGAAAGAAACATTAGAGCATATTTGAAGCAATATCCATAAGAGAAATTTGGGGACACAATTCTTGTGGCTATGAAGAAAGGATGAACAAGGAAGGATGCTTAAACTAGCACTGCTTCCACATCATGGAAGTCGAAAGACAAAAATGTAAGTAAGCATTGTTAAAATACAATTCTTGAAAATTCAAAAGAACCCTCTAAATGTTTAGATTCACATAGTATGAAATTTATAGATTCATTATTTTAAACATTTGTGCAAGAGGTAGTGATGCCTCTAGCTATGGAAATAACATAAGTACAATACTTTGATAAAATAGAGGTTAGAGTGAAATTTTAAGTCACTAAAGATAAAGATGTTGAAAATAGATTGAAGAAACTAATCGTAGAGGGAGATTGTAAAGAAAGATTGTTGAAAACATACAAGTATGCTTCAATCATTATTTTTCACTGATGTCAAACCTACTATTTTTTGGTAATACAACTACTTATAAGATTTAAGTACTATCACTTATTTGATTGATAAAGAGGATTTGATCAAAAGATGTACCAATAGCACCTAGGGGAAAGGTTGAGTTATGATTATGTAATGAAGTACAAGAATCAGTTAAGATAATAATGACATGATGCATTGATAATCTACTTAAGGTTACAAAATTTGGTTACACTAAGAAAGTTTGGAAGTAGAAGTTAAACAAAGTTTTCTTGGAAAGCTTGATTGAGTGGATAGTAAGTGTCGAGAAAAGTTAGTACAAGCTAAGAAGATAATTAATTGGAGCTGAGTAAAAGTTCATTCTAGTGTATTCCAAGCAAAATAGTGGATGTCAGGTAAAGTTTAGTTGATGTTGGGCACAAATAAACTTTAGTTGATGTCAAGAAAAGTAGTATGTACTAAGCATTGAAGGTTGATAATGTTGAGTTGTTGCATTATTTAAAAGATCATGGATTCACAAGATGACAAGTTTGTTTTCTTGAAATTTGTGAACCAAGTGGAAGATAAGGATGATGAGTTGGTGGTACAAAATTCAAGGTAAACCATTTTTACGTAAATTCCAAAAATATTCTAGAAGAAAGATGGAATATGGGGTAGACACATTGTATCCTACCTAATTTGTCCTAACCCTAAATTGCACAATGGAAAATGAGTGGAAAATATCTTAATTTCTAATTTATAGGAATGGCTAGTCATGAAGCAAGCGAGTCATGTGTGAGAATTTAAGGAAGACAAAAGTCAAGAACTCTACTTCATCAAGTGACCTAATAGGAAACTACATTGGCATGCTAAGCATGAAGACTTAAGAAGATGAAAGCTTGAAGGGTGAACAAGTTGTGAGAACTAAAAAGTATGTAGGTAAAGTAGAATGGAGGACTAAATAGTGATCTATAATATTGAAATGAAGTTTTAAATTGTATTAGATCAAGCCTTAGTGTTACTCTCTAATAACTGTATTAGTTTAGGGTAAATCCTTTGGATTAAGGTTGACCTAACAATTATTTGTAAATCCTTTTAATTGGGTGAAATTCCAAGTGAATGGTCTAAAGTCCTCTAACAAGGCTCACTCATAATGGGTTGATTGAAATCCTTTAATAGGGTCACATTTAATAGTGTATAATGTAACCTTTAATAGGGTTGCCTTTTAGAGGGCATTACTTGAAAAGAGTGAAAAGAGTAGCATGTTACTAGTGGTTTTTCCCAAATTGGTTTTCCACATAAATCATTGTGTCAAGTATGTTGATGAATCTATTTTGTTTCATGCTTTACATTTTTACAAGTTGATTTGATAGTAACCTACAAGCTTTAAGTGATTTCTTAATCTTATGGATGCATGCATAAGCACAAATGTTTTATGGGTTCACTGCGCTAAGAAAAGTTTTATTTAGACATCTAGACCTTAGATAATTGATTCACCCCTCCCCCTGCCCCCCCTCCCCTCCCCCCCCCCCCCCCCAATTATTCTGAAGTATTTCAAAAAAAGATACATTTGTACATCTCATATTCATCTTCTTTGCTATAGATTTTCCTTATGTTTTTGTTCAAGACTAGGGATCTATAGATTTGATAGATCTAGGTGACACTTATGGATTTGAAATAACATTACCAAATTCTTTTTTGAGAAAATTAAAGATATAAATACCTTAAGAAGAAAGCACTGGGAGTAAAGGGAGTTCAAAAAAATAAAATATAAAGAAAAGGAATTTGAAGTCCTTGATGTATTAATTGAAAGAGATAGTCTCATGAGAAAAATGGCTTCCCTTAAAGCCATGAATCTAGAAGAGCCTAAACCTAATGTTGAGGGTCTTATTTTAAAGGAAACACATATATTTTGAAGAGACATCTCGAATAAATATAATAGGTTATGTTAATCCTAAATAAGTTGATTAAAATCACAAGCATAATGTAGATAAGGGTAAACAAAAGGTGACATGAATCAAAATTGATGGTAAAAAATCTTCATGTTTCCTAGATCTTGGTAAATCTTCACAAGGGCTATCCAAAGTTGATATTGAAGTAGAAAAATAAAGAAATGATAGTGAAAATATTGCTAAGGATGGATATGGAAGCTAATATGGAAGAAATGAGAAGGTAAATGATTTCCTTATGACTTCAACATTGAAAAATATCTCATCTCAAGTAGGCCCATATAATATCTAGGCCTCCTCTAGTTTAGATCCAAAAGTAAAACAAAATATTGGTATAAATAATACTTGTAAAAATAATATAAAGCCAATATTTGAAGAAACATCTAGAAGAGAAATCAAAGGACACAATTATTATGGCTCTAAAGAAAGGATGGACAAGGAAGGATGTATAAACTAGTACTACTTCCACATCATTGAAGCCCAAAAACAAATTGTAAGTATAGATTCTTTAAATCCAATTTTTGAAAGTTCAAAAGAAGCCTCTAAATGTTTATAAGAAGATAGTATGACATTTATAGATACAACATTTTATACATTTGTACAAGAGGCAGAGATACCTTTGGTTAAGGAAATAACACAAGTACAATACTTTGACAAAAAAAAAAAGACTAGAGTAGAATTTTAAGTCACTAAACATAAAGATACATTGGTATCCTCATTTTCCTCTTCCTTACTATAGATTTTCCTTATGTTTTTGTTCAAGAATAGGGATGTATAGATTTGATAGTGCTAGGTGAAAGTTATGGATATGAAATAACATTACTAAATCTATAAGAAGTATTTGGAGATATAAATATGTTGAGTAGAGAACACCAAAAGTATATGGAGTTCATAAAAAGAAAATAAAAAGAGAAGGAATCTAAATTCCTTCATGTATGAACTGAAATAGATATTCTCATGAGAAAACTAGCTTCCCTTGAATCCATGATTTAGGAAGAACCTATCCCTAGTGTTAAGGGTCCTATTTTGAGGAAAAGATATATATTTTGAAGAGATATCTATAATAAAGACAATAGGTTATCCTAATCCTAAATAAATTGATCAAATTAAAAATCTTAATGTAGATAAGGGTAAACAAAAGGTGACATGAATCAAAATTGATGGTAACAAATTTCACATTCCTAGATATTGGTAAATCTTCAAAAGGCTATCCCAAGTTGACATTGAAGTAGAAAAAGAAAAAAGAGATAATGAAAATATCACTAAGGATGGATATGGAAGCTAATATGGAAGAAATGAGAAGGAAAATTGATTTCCTTAAGACCTTAACCTTGAATAATATCTCTTCTCAAGTAGGCCCATCTAATATCTATGCCTCCTCTACTTTAGATCCAAAAGTAAAACAAAATATTGGTATAAATAATACTGGTACACATAATATAAGGGGCAAGTGTTGAGAAAAAATGTTAGAGTGGGGTTGTTGTTGCACCAAAATACTGATCTATCAATGCTTGATACAACCATTGAAATTATAGTACAAAGGAGGTGATTAAGACATTATCACAAATCCTGCGAGGAGCACTGAACAAGTTTCTAACAATCTACCCCTCAACACTACCTAAGGGTCTAAGGATTCAAACCTATGACCAAGCTTTGATACCACTTGTTAGAGTGGGGTTTTTGTTGCACCAAAAGATTGATCTATCAATTCATAATAAAACCAATAAACTTATAATACATTGGAGGTAGTTAAGCCCTTGTTATGAATCTTGAGGGGAGCGCTTAATCAATTTCTAACACAAAAAGCTAGTGGTACTATTGTTGGAGGGTAGTTTCAGAGAAGACATACTCATTTCCAATTCCAAATGAATTAAGGTACAAGACCGATTTCCTTTTAGGAAATAATTTTATAATAGGAGAAGAACATTTAAGAGATTTTACTGATATTTTGAATGGCTATTGGTGGAATATGAAGATCTAATAATGAATTTTTTTGTTCAATGTATGACACACTATTCTTGAGATTGGTATAGAGGATTATCTTATGGTAGCATTAGTTCTTGGAAAGAGTTGGAGAAATGTTTCAAGAGACCATATGGTGACATGATAAATGAAAGTTTTATGTTATATTGATTTCAACAATATTAAGAAGTCACCCAATGAGGTTGTGACTAAATTTAATACCAACTTTTAGTAAGACAACATAAGTTATTTTAGGTCTTGAGGTTAGGAAGAAGTATATGCCTAATAACTTATTTTAATACATTTGAAGAAAATATGGCCTACCTTCTCATAGATAAGGATCCTTAAACTTTTAGAGATGAATTTAAGACTAATATAAATATTGAAAGTAATAGAAAAGATGTTGGTAAGCTTGAAAGAAGGATAGGTTCTAAGTTATTCAAGAACATTAGGGATACAATAGAAAAGTCATTTTCCTCAAAGACCAAAGATTAAAGATAAATGGGACTAGGTACTCAAAAAATCAATGTTGCAAAGAAATAAAAGGTTGTTGGACATGCAAACTACAATTTAACAATTCTAATAGATAACCTAGGTTGTAAAATGATCCTTTGAATACACAATAGAAGGATGGGAAGCAATTTCAACAACCACATATGAATAAAAATTATCAAAAAAAATTTGATCCTCTCCAAAAGAACATAATAAATGAAAATAAGGATTCTCCTTGGTGTATGAATTCCCAATCACCAAATTCACTAGATTGTGTAGTTATTGACAAGAAAAGCCCAAGAAGAGAAAGAGGCTGAGAATAATGAGGAATTTTATTTCTTGGTTATTATTGGTCATCTTTGGGAAGAGAAAAAATGCTTTGATAGTGAATTTCTAGATTTATATGTAGTTGAAAAGAGACAAAGAGTTGGGTCCTATCATCAGTAAGTTTTTTCTAATGAAGAATGCACACTGATGATGAGTTGTGTAATGTAGAGTATGGTCATATTTCAATTTTACTAAGAAGGCCTTCTAATGAGGGTATTTACAAGAAATTTTTTGATATTATTTCTCAAGCCAAGAGTAACTATTGGTGAAGAGAAAGGGAAACCTTTTGGCCTTTTCATCAAGGAGAAAAAAGAGAAAGGAAAGGAAGTGAAGAAAATAAGACAAGGATGTGTTTAAGGTCAAGGAAGTAAAAAATAAAAGTGTGGGCCAAAAAGGTTGAGATCCTTAAGCCAAATGAGTAATTTTATTCACCAAAGGAGAACACATAAAATAATTTAAAATTCTACTATGCCTATAAGAGATAAAATGAAGTAGAAACCAATGGTAGAAGGAAATGAACCCAAAAGTGAAGATATAAATCAAGGTATGTCCTTTGAATTGTCAAAATATACAATTGTATATGTTAAATTTTCTTTCTCAAATTATTGTAAAAGTCCCTATGTTAGAATTGATGAGAATAGATGTGCACAAAGAAAAGGCTATGGCTTGGGTTAAGAGTGCATATCTTATAAAAATAGAACAAAAAGATAATTCTCATGAAACAAAGGGAGTGAGAGATAAAGAAAGAAAAAAGTTAAATTTAAGGGAATTGCTTCTTAGATTCCCCAAATGTATTTAGATAATATTGCAAATGCTTGTTCAAATAGTATATAAGATTTCTTTTTTACAATAATTATTCACTGGAAATTTTCAAAGAATTGAATGATATACTTTGGAGCATCAAACACTATGATGCCAATTAAGATTATGGAAGATATAGGCTTGAAGGTTGATACTCCATAAGGGAGGTGTTTAGAAATAGATTGAAGAGAGATATCTTTTATAGGTACAATTAAAGTTTTTCCTTACAAGATGGATATATTTATTGAAAAAGACCTAACAAAGAGTATACTAGTTGTAAATATTACTTCTCATTATGGGATTTTGTTATAAAAGAGATGGAGTGCTTCAGTGAATTTTTTTTACAATGTTTTCTATCATATTTCACTTTCTATATTGATGGTGACCATGTAAAACTTAGTACAAAATATAAAGTACTAGACATGATTGAGAAAAAATCTAGTTAAGAATATGACTTACTTTGTGGACATTGATATTAATGCATTTATATTGAAAGATTTCACGAAAGAAGAAAAGAAAAAACCTACTCAATTGATAGGGTAGGTTGAAAATTTATATAATAAGAAAAAATTGCGTACTACATACATTGATGATGCTAGTTCAAAGAAGGGGTTAGGTGCAAGGGTTATGTTAGTTTCACCCAATGGAAATACATTTAAATTTTCTTTTTCTTTACATGTACTAACAATGTAGTATAGTATGTTGAGATTGGGGGTAATTTGGATGAGTGTTGCTACTTGTTGAGGTTTTTTAGATGGTAGAAATGTTGCATTGATGATAGGTTTTGTCATTGATGTCAACATATGTTCTTTGGTTGTAGATAGACTAGGATTTTATATGTTTTAGGTTATTGGTTAGTACACTACAAATAATTATTGCTAGTCTTGAGTAAGTGAGTATGATTATGAGTGTAGACATTATGTCTATAGTCACATTAACTTATGTGTTTTTTGGGTGAGTTATAGTTGTTTGAGTGGAGACTAGTAGGATACTGATCGGGATGGAACTATGAAAAGGTATTTACCATATTTTGGATGTAACTTTATGGTGAGATTGTTGGAAACTTACAATTGAAAAAATTATTGTTTTGTCATTGATGTCAAATATATGGATGAGACATATTGCTACCTAATCTAAATGTCATATCTATTTAATTGATGAAGAGGATTTGCGAGTTACTGATAACTATAACACCTAGAGGAAAGGTTGAAGTTATGAAAAGGAGTTATAATGGACATTTGATTAGATAAAATTTGATAAAGAAAAGTAATTGTTTATGTTAAGGAAGCTAAGCCTAGCTAAGAAAAGGACTAAAATACTAAGGAATGCTGAGTAATGCTAGTGTCAATCGAGCCACAATTAGTGCTACAAAAATCTAGTGCTGACCAAGAATTAGCATCAACTAAGAAAGATGTTGAGCTAGAAAGATTAAACAATGATTGAGTATTTCAGTGTTGACTGAGTATCAAAATTCAGTGATTGATAGTTGATAACAAAAGAATAAATTCAAAGAAATTATAAGATCAAGCTGACTCAGTTGGTTTATTGCAAGATGTAAACTTTGTTGAAGATAAGATTGATGAGTTGGATCATTAAATTCAAGATGATTAAAGGTAAAGACCTAACCAAAGGATTCTAGAAGAAGTTTCTATTGGATGTATAGATACATTGAATTGAGTTAAATTTTATTGTAAACCCTAAGATATACATTGGATATAGAAAATGGTAAAGTATAAATTTCTTATTTAAGAAGTTACAGAGTGGAAAAAAAGTAGTGCATACACATGAAGACACAAAATATCAAGTAGTGTAAGTTTGTATGTGAAGGAAGTCATATAGAGCAAGGTTGATCAAATACACACAAGTGAGAGGATGCAAAGCTAAAAGAGAAAAGATTGCATATGTGATTATGTTGTTGATAAGTAAATTTGAGTACAAGGCTTAAGTATTGAAGAGAAGAGTGGACTAATTGCTTGAAGGGTGTCCAAGCAGATCAAGATCAGAGATGATAGTGAAAGAATTTTCAGTGAACCAACATAAGGATTGAATAGAGGTCTAAACTAAAAAAAAAGTGAGTTGTAATCAAATAGATCAAAACCTTCTATTTTCTTTCTTATCATTATAAATAGTTTGTATTGAAATCCTTTTAATAAAGGATGATGTAATAGTCATTTGAAGATTTAATAGTTCATGTAAATCCTTTAACTAGGTAACATTCAAAATGGAATAATCAAAGTTCTCTTACAAGGCCACTCCTAGCAACATTTAATAGTGTGTATTGTAACCTTTAATAGGGTTGGCTCCTAACAAAGCTCGCTTCAAAAGATTGAAAAAGAGTGACATGTTGCTAGTGTTTTTTTTACCAAATTGGGTTTCCATATAAAATCCTATTGTCAAACTATGATGAATTTCTTATGAATTTTTTACATGTGATGATTTTTTCATTATGAAATGCAGGTTAAGTTTATGATATTTTTATAGTAGTGACTAAGAAACAACATAATATGTAGGATAAGAAGAATAGTGATGTGTTTAAACATTAAATATTCAAGTGGTACATATAGACCTTGAGTAACTAATTCAATCCCCCTCTCAATTATTCTAAACATTTCTAACAATTGGTATTAGAGCTCAGTGCTTATAAATTTTTTTTGAAGGTATTTAGAGCTAAAGATACATGACAAATAAGAGATATGTACCCAAGCCAAATAAGGAGAACTTTCTTGCATGGCACACCCCGATGAAGCTACAAATATCCAATATCAATGATGTTGCTATCAATTTTTTGATCAAAAAAATGTAGAGGTAAGAGCTACTCCTTTGGCTACTAAATAAATGAGATATAAGTTAGATCATAATGAAGCAATGTTGGAGATTTCCTCAACCCTAAGCTATGTCGAGTTTGATGACCTAAAAGATTGCAATACTAAAAAGAAGATGTGGGACAGATTGAAGACCATATATGGAGGTGATGAAAATGTACTAAGAGCCAAAATAGAAATCCTAAGAGGCAAATTTGATGATATGAGGATGATGGAAGGTAAAAATATAGTACAATAAACTACACAAGAGTTAAGGAGGTTGTTAATGCTATTCAAGGAGAAAATAGAATAATTGAAGATGAAACAATGATATGAAAGATATTGAGGATTCTACTTCATATCTATTCCATTAGAGTCACTAAAATTCTAGAACTGAGGTGACCAAGTAAAAATTTGACCTTAGAAGGTGTAGTTGGTAGACTTACTACATTTGATATGTCTAATTTTGATAACTACACAACTACTACCATTGAATCTACTTTCAAGTCACAATTGATTCTTAGTAAGAATAAAGGAAAACAAGTGAAGAGTGAAAGGGGTTGTTCTGATGATGAGATTGATGAACTTGAAGCCCTCATTACAAAAAGGTTTGGAAGAGGAAGAAATAAATACAAAGGTAAATTAGCTATCATTTGTTTTTCATACAAAAAAAATTGGTCCTATTCTGTTAGAGAAGACAAGGATGAAAAGAAGGAAAAAAAGTAAAAAGGAAGGAGAGATGAAAAATACTATAAAAGAAGCAAGGATGAAAAAGGTAGGAAATATTGTCATATCTCTAAAAAAAAGACCAATAATAAATCTAAGAGTAATGATGATGAAGTTTTCTATGTTGCTATTAAAGAAGAGTCTAATGAAGATGAGAAAATTGCATTAATTTCTTATGTGAAAAAAGAAATAGATGGATAATTGATAGTGGATGTTCTAATCATATGATTGATGATAGGAAAAAATTTGAAGATATTGGTCAATACAATGGTGAATGTGTTAAATTTGGTAATGATATCCCATGTTTTGTCAAAGGTAAAGGCATTATTCAATTGACTGAGATAAAATCTGAAAATGTTTATTGTGTTGAAGGACTTAACTACAATTTTTTGAGTGTTTCATAGATGAACAAATTAGGTTGCAGAGTTGAATCTCACAATAGAATGACCAAGATACATGATAGTGATGGTAAGCTAATTTGAACTTGTGAGAAGACAAGAGGTAACTTATTTTATCCAGACCTATTAGGAGAAACATGTATGTTTGCAAAATAAGAAGATGTTTGGTTATGACACAAAAGATTATGTCATGTGAATTTTGATAATTTGGTGAATATCAACAAGATGAAGAAAGTGAGAGGATTTTCTAAACTAAAGAAGCTTGATAATGCTATGTGTAAATAGTGTCAATTAGGAAAGATGACCAAATCTAGTTTTAAGAGTAAGACATATACTACTAATAATATTTTAGAATTGATCCATATTGACCTATATGGACCCATTGGTGTTAAAATTTACTATGGAGATTAATACTTCATTCTTTGTGGATGTCTACTCTAGAATGATGACTATGATGTTTCTTAGAATAAAATATGATGCTTTTTAGTTATTCAACTAACATTTAGCCAGAGTTGAAAAATAAATAGGGAAGAGTCTAAAGTGTTTGAGATCTAACAAAGGTGGTGTATTCATCTTGCATGAGTTCAATACATTATGCAATGATAGAGGAATTAAAAGACATATGTTAGCACCAAGGACACCTCCTTAGAATGGGATAGCTAAAAGAAGAAATAGATCAATAATGAATTGTGCAAGAACACTAATGATGAAGAAAGGAGTATCATAGAAATATTGGAGAGAAGTGGTTAATACTACTATCTATACCTTAAATAGAATTCAAGTCAAGAATGGTACAAATGTTACACCTTTTGAACCATGGTATGATTATGCACCTAATGTTAAATATTTCAAAATCTTTGGAAGTATATTCTATATACTAAAAGATAACAAGAATCAAAAACTTGATGCAAAGAGTGATGAAGAAATATTCCTAGGTTATTCCAAAAAAAGAAAAGCTTTAAGTGTTTAAATTCTAACACTAACAAAGTTGTGGAAAGTAAAAATGTGAGAGTTGATGAGTTTTTAGAAAGAGGTGATGCTTCATGTAATGAAGAATTTAAATACTATAGTACATTCATTTATGTGGATGGTGATGCTCCCAACACTCAACATGAATAGACAAGTCAAGCTGCAAGTTCCCATCAAATAGGAAATGAAGGAATACAAATGTAAATAGTCAAACAATATAGAGTGGGTGCCAAGCAATAGACTAATACCAGTATTAGAAAAATATGTGAGAAGACATCATAAACTTGATCAAATTATTGAAGATGTTGAATCAAGTGTGATTACAAGGAAGAAAATCAAAGGTGACACATGCTTATTATGTTATTTTGAGCCTAAAATAGTAAAATATGCTTTAGACAATGTAGATTGGATAAAAGATATGAATAGAGAAATTGACTAGATTGAGAAGAACAACACTTGGACCTTAGTGCCAAGACCTAAAGACAAAAATGTCAGTGGGACAAAGTGGGTTTTTAAGAGCAAGGTCAATGAAAATGGTGACGTAACAAGAAACAAAGAAATATTGGTATGCAAGGGTTATGTAAAAGAAGATGGAGTTGACTATAGATAAACTTTTACTCCTATGGATAGACTTGAAGGAGTCAAAACTCTGCTCATATACTAAGCTTACAAGAATTTCAAGGTATATCAAATAATTGTCAAATCCACATTTTTAAATGGTATATTGGAGGAAGAAGTATACAGTGAACAACCTAAAGGATTTCTAGATCTAGACAAGAGGAACATGGAATGTAAACTAAATAAAGCCCTTTATGGATTGAAACAAGCACCAAGAACATGGTATGAAATGTTACGTAACTATTTAGTGAAAATATGTTTTCAGAGGACAAATGATAACAACAATATATATGTGAAGAATGGTAAGAGCAATTAAGCATTGTTATCTAAGACATTTTTTGATGATATCATACTTGAAGGAAGATAAGAATTATGTAAATCATTTGCTACTAAAGTGGAAAATGAATTTGAAATGTCCATGTTTGGTGAAATATAGTTCTTTTTCGGATTACAAGTACTTTAAATGAAGTTTGATATTTTCAAGGAAATATTGAGGACTTCTAATATGGAAGATTCAAGGCCAATGAGAACACCTATGTCTGTAGGACATAAATTATCTAAGAATGATGATTCTACTAACGTGAACAAAACCCTATACAAATCCATGATAGGAAAATTATAATATGTTGTTCATAAAAGACCAAATATTGCATTGGCAGTTTGGATAGTTTCTATATTTTTAGTAAATCCTAAAGAGAATCACATGATGGATGTAATAAGGCTAATGAGATATCTGAAAGGTACAAAAACCTATGGACTATACTACAAGAGAAGTGATAGATTTAAACTAAAGGTTTTCACTGACTTAGATTGGGTAGGAAATATTGATGACATGAAAAGCACTAGAGGAGGTGCATTCTTTTTAGGAAAGAGATCGGCGTCATGGAAAAGCAAGAAACATAATTGTATTTCCCAATCAACAACTAAAGCCGAGTATGTGGTAGCTGTAGTGAATTGTTCAAATATAATGTGGATTAAGCAATTATTGAAATGAATGCAATAAGAGATTATAGATTTAGTTGTTATCTATTGTGATAACACAAGTTCTATTAAAATTTCAAAGACTCTAGTAATGCACACTAAGAAAAAGCACATTGCTATCAATTATCACTATTTGAGATAATTAATTCAAGACAAAGAAGTGAAGCTAGAATATGTGTAATGCCCTGCCAAGGGATCCAAAGAATTAACCTAGAATTTCACTAACATTTTTTTTTTTCATGATAGTAAACATCACATATAACTTATGCACAATAACGGAAGCAATAGAATTGTCCATCTAAGAGTAAACATAACATAAATAATAGATTACATACTTTAGGATCCCTTAATGTTGAATTACATACATGAATCAATTTAGTACAACATCCGCATGAAACAATAATGATACATCCAATATACAAATGTCCTTTCTGAATTACATTCCAAAATGCACGATCATCCACTATACATGTCTCAAGGTATGATAGGCTCAAAGAATATACATATGTAGAATAAGGTACATCATCCTATTCTAATCCATGATACATCAAGTAAAGACAATCACATGATCCACCATCATAGAAGATATAAACATCCATCATAAAGATCAAACATAATAAACTAAGTGCACAATTCCTCCCAACTGTCAATAACATCATTAGACCATCGTGGATCCTAGCCATCCCTCCATGCGTAACATTCCAAATCACCGAAGAGATCATTGGTACTAACATAGTAGGAATGTCACTCCTAATAAATACAACATCATATGTAGAAGAAATCTAATATGCAAATAAAAGCATAAGATAACATCATCTAACATATGCTAATCATCAATGAAAAAGGATACATATCCACCAACATGAAGGACGCATCAACCACAATGTCTCAATGAATCTCAAAATGATAAGAGTGGAAAATACACTACCACCCGACCGCGTGGTACCTAAGTGGTCCACTCCCACCGTGCTAAGGAGATAATCTCAAGTCCCAAATAGGCTATCAAAATCACATAGCACAAATCTCCATAAGTCTAGGAATCCTAAAAGTATACTAACTCAAAGGTTCCAAACAAAAAATTTGACATCTAATCCTAGAGGCACACAATGACATGTAGGAACCTACGATGCAAGCAGGAAAGTGTTATCGCAATTATCATGTACAAGTTACCCTGGTAGTTAGCTAAACTCCACAGGTCCATACTGATTTCATGCGGCAACTAGTATCCTCTTATACTGACGAGGCATACGACGGAATGTAAGGTCGCAACCATGCATCTCACTACTCCCATCCTAGCCTGTACAAGCACTCAAGGCATGGGCGAGAACAAAACACTTATCTTTTTAGGTTCATTCAGTTAGTATTAGGTGTGAATGTTATCACTTATTAATCCAACTTACAATGAGTTACCCTGGCAGCCTCTTAGGGCCCCGGCCCCCATTGCAAGCCACTTCCTGTCACTACATGCAGATATCCTACCCTAATGCTCATGGAATCATAAATCTCAAAATCACAAAAATAATCCATAATAAAATCATCAAATATGCATAAAAGCATCAAATCCCAAGCCTCTGGTAAATGTCCTATACTGGTCAACACTAGTCAACCCAAAACCCAAAACAATAGCATAAAGAATACACAATGTAAACACATGTTTTGGTTTTGCTAAGTTTTCAAATTTGAATTCCAATGCAAAAGTCTTAGTTTACATTTCCAAGTTTAGAGAAAGAATTAGAGGAACATTTTGTACGTTTTTCCATGTATTATTTTTGGATGGATAAAAGTTTTCCTTTATAAGTCTAAAATCCAATTTCCAATTTACAATATTTTGTTGAAATCGTTCCCCACCAAGTTTTAATTAAATTTCATATACTTTATATATTTTATAATTCAAAACTATTAATTAAATTCTAATAGTTAAATTATAATATTATAATTCATCATTATAAAAGATGAATCCTTAAATCCTTAATCAAATAATAATTATTCAAATTTATTAATAACGTATTTACATATTACATATATACATATATATATATTTATTTATATATATATATACATACATATGTAAATATATAAATAATAATGATTTTTGCATTTTATTAAAAAACAAAATATGAAATCAAATCATAAAATTTTGATTTAAGAACTTTAATCACATCCCATTGTTTAATAACAGATACCGCCGGTTATAAAACTGTGCGGCCCATATACATAAGCGTCGGTGGATTGTCGTAGCACATACGGCTCCGACCGCTACCTTAAACAAAGGTAAATGGGTACGAGGTTGGGATAAACCTGCCCCACCCAAATTTGTCTGAAACGGATTTAACCCCGTGTGCAGGTACCCTGTGATGCGCAGGTACCTTGTGCTAATAAATTCTGATATGATAGTGGCAGTACAGGGGAGGGTGAGAGTACATCCACCCCCCCTTTTTCAAAGCATATTATATATTATTTTTAAAAAATCGCGTAAGCGATTTCAGTCGCTTTGCGAATTTGATTTTAAATTAAATAAATACATATGTATATATATATATATATATATATGTGAGGGTATAAATATGTATATATATATATATATGGGTGTGTGTATATATATATAAATACATACAGATTTTAAAACATCATAGCATATAAACATGTGTATATATAAATATAATTGCATATATATATATATATATATATATACGTGTGTATGGGTATGCAAATTGACAAAAAAAAACATAAGGTATATGTATAAATTTCAATTCTCAGAATTTTCCTATCAACCATTGATCTCAAAAAAATTTCCAATAATTAATCTAATGGGTTTGACTATGAATTTCAACCCTAGCCCCGTTTTCTTTTTAAATCCATGCATATAAAATTCTCAAATAAATTTCTTTGCCCAAATTGAGAATGCATACAATAGAAATATGAAATTCCTTAGAAGACATATGGAAGACACAAAGAAGACAGGAATGCATGATGCGGAAATAGCATAAGTAAAATCACAAGAATCTACTCGGATTCTGATGCTAATTTTCTCTTCCTCAGAAAACCTGCAGAGCAAGCTCCCTTCTTCAGAGTTCTTGAGTCCTTCAATGCTCCAATTGCTCTCCAACACTGTGTCTAAGCTTCTAAGAATGCTTCAATATAAAGAGCTTTCAAAAAACATCTAGAATGCTTCTAGAAACAGCTGGAAGGTGTCACCAACTAAGCATGGATCTTTTCCAACCTTCAAGATGAGCCATAGGGTTGTAGACACCATGTGCTTAATTAATGCACTAACCCCCGTGTTGTTGACACATGAGAATAGGAAAGTGTGTTAATTCCCATGCAAGCTTATAACTCCAATTTAATTTTTATATAATTTCTATTTAAATATTTATAACTTTCATTTTGATTTTTATAACTTTTATTATTATCATTTATTTATTACTTTATTATTATTTTATTATTATTATTAATTTTAATTTTCTAATTTTCTTTTATTTAATTCATTTTCCTCAATAATTCACATTTAATTAATTATACTCAAAATATCAAAGATCATGATATTTTATTAATTTTCTCCAAAATAATTAATTTATTAATTAAATCTATTTATTAAGACTTAATTAATGGAAAATTCACCATAGACCTCCAAAATAAAATATGAAAACCCATCATAGAATAAATCATACAAAATCAGTCTAAAGGGTTAAAAATCATGAAATATGTCATCTAACATATTCGGTGGGTACTCAATTCTGATACTTTTCCTAACTCACTAGGACAAATGGTTTAAGGGTTTGGGATTTGGACTTGAGAATTTATCTCCCTTCTCTTATCATTGAGATAGTATAATAGGGTACGCTCATCCTGGCAATTCAGGGAAGTCGATACCCAGTACCTACAACCTGTAGAAAAACCATGCATGTACATACAATATATAATGCTAAGCTAAACAGACAATGGCAGGAAGTGGTGCATCATGTAGATCCCGACTAAGCAGGTGACTACGACTCCCTTCCTTAACCACATCAGAAACACCATACAATAAGAAAACATGCATACCATACACATGCAAGTATGGGGTAAGTATCCATAATAAAACACATAAGATAATAACCATCAACCAATCATCAATAATATCTGAAAACAATATAATGATCATCATACATACATGAAATGTAAAGTCTAAATGATCTCATCATATATCAACTGAATCCATATCATAATATTTGATAGTTTCAAAACAATACCACTAAACCATCAACATAAAACTAGTCCATCATAGTCTGATAATAATAGCAACAATATGTCCAAAAAAGATGTGAACGAGGGTAGGCACTATAATATGTGAATACAAAGGAACAAATTGTTAACATATATTTACAAAACCATTACCAAAAGATGCTCATGAATATCATAGAGGTAAATTAGGGATTATTCCTCTAACTAAGGAAAATTAAGAAGGTAAGGTGCATTACATCACATGTGCTAAATAGAACATTCTACATAGTGGTTCAATACAACTCTACTTTGGGACATGCCTAAGGTAGTATACTTTAGTACAACATAACAAATCAGTCATAGATAGATGATAAGTATCAATCAAACATGCAAAATATAAATAGTTCAGATGTATGTAGAATTTAAACCTAAGGTAGCTACACGTCATTGGAATTGTTGTGAGGAAGTTTGAAAGTTTGAATGGATGAGAATCAAAATGAAACTAAGGATAGTGGTCACTAATGGAAGTGAAATATTTTGGATTTTATGGTAACTAATTTATTCTTAGTATTTTATATATTTGAGATATTACCATCAATTCCAAAGAGGGAGATTGTTGGAAACTTACAATTGGAACTATTATTGTTTTGTCATTGATGTAAAATCTATGGATGAGACATATTTCTACCTAATCTTAATGGCATATCTATTTGATTGATAAAGACGATTTGTGAGTTATCAAAAGGAGTTACAATGGAAATTTAATTAGATAGCCTTTGATAAAAAAATAATATTTTTTTATGTCAAGGAAGCTAAGCCTAGCAGAGAAAAAGAGTAAATAGTAATGAATACCAAGTAATGCTACTGTCGACCAAGCCACAATTAGTGTCAATCATATATATTATTGACCAAGCATTAGCATCAACTAAGAAAGTTAGTTGATGCTAAGCTAGAAAGATTAAATAGAGACCAAGTATTTCAGTATCAACCAAGTTTTAGAATTCACCAATTTTCAAGTGACATCAAAAGATCAAATTCAAAGAAATCATAAGATCAAGACAATTAGTTGATTTCTTGGGAGATGTAAAAGATACTAAAGATAATATTGATGATTTGGATCATTAAATTCAAAATGATGATTAGGAAAAGGCCTAACTAAAGGGTTCTAGAAGAATTTTCTAAAGGATGATCAAGAAGATGTATAGATACATTGAATTGAGTTGAATTTGATCATAAACCTTAAGATCTATAGTGGATGTAGAAAATGGAAAAGCACATTTTGACTATTTAAGAAGGTACAAAGACAAAAAAAAAGTAGCACACACACAAAGAAACCAAGGATCAAGTAGTGTGAGTTTGTATGTGAAGGAAGTGATATAGAGAAAGGTTGATTAGATACACACAAGTGAGTAGATGTGAAGTTGAAAGAGAAAATCTTCTAGATGTAATGTTGTTATTGATAAGTGAATTTGAGTAGAATTCTTAAGTGTTGAGGAGAAGAGTGGATTGATTGCTTGAAGGGTGTTCAAGTAGATGAAGATCAGAGATGATAGTGAAAGACTTATTAGTAAACCAACATAAGGACTGAACAATGATTTAAGCCAACAAAAGTGAGTTGTAATCACACAAATCAAAACCTACTATTTTATTTCTTATCATTATAAATAGTTTTTATTGAAATCCTTTTAATAGAGGTTGACCTAACAGTCATTTAAAGACACAATAGTCTGTGTAAATCCTTTAATAAGGTGACATTCTAAATGGAATGATCAAAGTCCTCTTACAAGGCCACTCCTAATAGGGTGATTAAATCCTCTAACTAGGTCACATGTAATAGTGTGCATTGTAACCTTTAATAAGGTTGGCTCCTAATAGAGCTCACTTCAAAATAGGGAAAAAGAGTGACATGTTATTGATATTTTTTCCCAAATTTAGTTTCCATGTAAAATCCTAGTGTCAAACTGTGATGAATGTCTTATGAATTTTTTGCATGTGATGATGTTTTCATTATGCAATGTAAGTTAATTTTATGACAATTTTACAGTAGTGATCAAGCAACAACATGATATGTAGGATAAGTAGAATAGTGATGTGTTTAATGTCTAAATGTTCAAGTGCTACATATAGACATTGAGTAACTGATTCACCAACCCCTCTAAGTTATTCTAAATATTTCTAACAGAGTTATATTTATTTTTTGTGAGCTTAAAGTATGGTAGAATGACTCTATTTTTTGGGTATCTTCAAATTTGTGGATTATTTTGTTAATGCTAGAATAGTCATTGATGTTTAATGTACGATATGTTATATTGGTATTTGTATAGATAGTGTAACATGTTGATCTGTATTGGAAAACATTAAGTATGGATTCTAACACATGGATTAATATTTGTAAATAATGTATACTTATTTAAGAAGGTGTGTATGCCTTAGAATGGTCCTATTTCTTTAATTGTGAATTGGGAAATTTGTAACATGCCATCTTGATTTCTTGTTTGTATTTGGTATAAAGAAAACTTATTTCCTTCTTTTATAATACATGGAATGGTATGAAATTATTAGGTATGTAAGCCTTGATGCTAGAATATTGAGTAGAGCTTAAAGTTTGTCATATTCTTTGAGAAATGGTATGAGTGAAATCTATCATTCTAAGTGGACTTCAAATGAGTTGTAAAGGAAAGTCTATTGTTGTTTCATTAGTTTATTCTTATTGGAATTTTCATTATCTAGAAGACAAGGTGGTTTAATCTTTCATCCTTTGGGTAGTAAGCCTAAGTAGTGAGCCTATTATTCTCATTATGAACCTTCTAATAGAGGTTCAAGGTCCTTTAATTTTAATAAATGCACTATAATTAAGTACTAATAGGGTCAAATCCTATAGCATCTTAAAATGGAAGGACCCATCATTTAAGACCTTGTATATCTCATCCTTGAGAGGTTTTATGGATCACAGATGCATTTGGGCTCAAGCTACTTGTCTCTCTCACTCAATTTCTTCTTTTCTAGTTTCATCTATATAGTTTATAAGATCTCAAGGTTGCTCCTTCTTAGAATAACACTAGTATAGGTCAACCTAGTCAACTTATACTAGTTTAGGTCAACCAAACTAACCTATACTAGTACAGGTCAACCAAGTTGACATAGATCTAGAAGGGTGAAAGAGGTACCTCCTAGCTACCCTCTCTTAGAGTTACACATGGAATCCAACAAATAGGAGAAACCACAAGAAATTAAAGAGGAATCAATGCAATAATGATAGATAATCTTCATTAAAAATGCTAGGCATATGATTTTCCTAGTTGCAACCATATACCTTAAATTTATAATCAAAGAGATTAAGATCTTAGGCTTATAGAGATAATATTCTATATTTTCCTTCTACCTAACTTCTTATCCCTTTTATTAATCCTAGATCTCTACTTTTATAGCCAACAAGACCACAAGTTAGCCTATTAGGAAAATTGTTACAAAATATAAGTCCTACCCCAAAGGAGAATTTGGTGATCTTGCAAATATACAAATTAACTTCTATGAGAAAAGGATAGGTCCACACATGATTGAAGAAGATCTTCCCAAGTGTGTGAAATTCCATGATTCTAGGTAAAATATTGCTAAAGTGAGACCTACATATTACTCAAGTTATTAGGAAATCAACATACCTCAAACAAAGATAAGGATAACATCTACAAACAAAGGAGTTAAGTTATGCACTCTTAGGAAAAAGTATCCACAATAGGTCCTTATTAAGGGGTGGACTACTTAGAAAGAGAAAATACAAAAAAAAAATGACCATTATTAAAATAGAAAAATAGAAACAAAGAAAGGAAATATTTTTGATGATGCAAGATTGTGAAGGTACCCAAGATGCTCCTACATTAGGCACTTGGGGTTAAAAGAGCTAATGTCCTCATTAGGAATCCTTGATTCTTTAACAAGTATTATAAAGATCCAACTCATCCTTTGTGATCCAAGAACTATCTTCTAGGTTTTTTGGCTACTAGTGAACCAAATACTACTTTTAATCTTTTCCTTTGGTGCTCTTGCTAACACTGGTATACAAAATATTTTTAATCCTTTCTATCTTCTTCTTAGGATGATCCAAATTTTCAAATATCTCTTCATCTAGTTCATAATACTAAAAGATGTCTAAAATATTAAACATAGGTGAAATATTTGTATCCTCAGGTAGTTCAACTTCAAAAGTATTACCTCTATCATGTTTCTTTAAGATTCTGTAGGGACCAAAATTATTCATCTTCAACTTACTATATGTGCTAACTTGAAATATATTATTTTTCAAATGTAGTATTACTTCATCTCTAACTTCAAAATTCTCATGTCTCCTCTTCTTATCTTCTCTATCTTTTGATTCTTTATTATTGTCACATAGATTACTTTTCACCTCTTCATGAAAATTCTTCACAAATTCAAAAAATTCTTCAACTTGAACACTATTATTTTGCTTCAACACCAAATCTTCTTAATTTAGTAGTTCCTCTAGGACTCATGCCATTTAAAATCTCAAAAGGAGTCTTCTTAGTACTTCTATTCATAGAATTGTTATATGAAAACTCATCTTGTGCCAAAATCAAAATCCAATTAGAAAGCCTATCTCCAATAAAACATCTCAAAAGGTTACCCAAAATTCTATTAAAAACTTTGGTCTATCCATGAAATGTAGAACTAAACTTAAGATCAGTATTCAACTTTCTCCAAAGTTCTCTCCAAAACTAACTAGAAAACTTAGTATCTCTATCTAAAATAATAGTCTTAGAAGATCCATGAAGTCTCATAATCTCCCTAAAAAATAAATCTTCTATGTGTACTACATCTAATGTCATCTTACAAGGTATGAAATGTACCAATTTAGAAAAAAATTCAAACACTAAAAAAATAGAATCATAACCTCTCTAAATTCTAGGTAATACCATAAAAAAATCCATACTTATATCTTTCCAAGTTTTGCAAGGAATAGGAAAAGGCATGTATAGACCAACATTTTGACAACTTCCTTTAGCAACTTGACATATTTAGAAACTCCTCACCATGTTTTGAACATCCTTATATATTTGCAGCCAAAAGTACCATTCAGAAACCATATTCATTGTCTTATTTTTTGGCTTTCCTTTATCACTTGACTTTTAAAAATTTCAAAATCAAGCCCCATCAATAGTTGTCTTCTTGATATTCTATTGGTTTTTTATATTGAAGGTTTTATAAAGTTATAATTTGTAAAGGGGTAGCATTCTAAAGATGTCTTGAACTAAAATTTGAAGTATCTAGTTCAAATTCCAAAGTTCAAGGAGTTCAAGGTTCAAAGTTAAAAAGGCTCTTAGTTCAGACCCAAGTACTCAAATTCAAGGTTTAAGTCCCAAATGTACACTTATTAATTCCAAAACTCAAAGGTTCATCACTAGCTCCATTAACTCCACTAGCTCCATATGTTAGGCTAACACACCAAGTGCAATGAATAAATAGTTTAGAGAAATTAGATCCAAAGGCAAGGGTGTCATAGAGTCACATATATCAAGGGACCTATTCGATAAAAAGAGTTCACATGATTTAAAGAACTTAGAATCTATGGATATTGAGAGCCTAAGTCTTTGAATGGTCAAATGAATTAAAGTGTTCAACTCGAAAAGTTTTTTGTGAAACTTATGAGGAGTGCCTATTATGTCAATCTTAAATATGTATCCACCAAAGTAATGCTTATTAATCATATTCATTTGAGAAGATGAAAGTTTCACAGTCCCTTTACAATGCCTTTAAATCTCCTCTCCCGTATTGCTTAGCCCAAATGTTGATGTCTCAATAATTCATGCTGATATTCAAAGAAGAAGGTGCATAATTTTTCTTGATAGTTTAAGATGTGAAAAATAAATTACAACCCTAAAAAAAATTCTTGGCACAAGAAGGTGTCAAGTGACAGTTTTTCTTGGCACCAATGGATGTTGAGTGACGGGCAGTGGGCACTGAGTAAGTTCGACAGAAGAGGAAGCTAAGTGAACTTGGCACATAAGGAAAACTTGGCAAAAGTGTATGTCAAGTGAGCTCAGCAACAAGGGATGTAGAGTGAGCTCGGTCACCACTATTTGGTGATGCTTAGCAACAAAGTATGCCAAGTGTGCTTGGCACAAACTGCAAATATAGAACTTGGTCAAAGCCTAGATCAAGTGAACAATATACCAGACTACCAATAAATGTAGAGAGATGAAGGATAAATATTTTAGCTATGAATTTCTCAAATGCAAAAATACTATGCAATGATAAATAGAAGAAGAAAAATAGATTGCCAAGTATGCCTACTTTCTTGCTAATATTATATTCAACAAAACTATTACAAAATCTAGGAGCATTTGACTTCAATCAGAAAACCCTAAAATCTTCAAACTGTTAAAAATTTAAACTTTAAATTTACAGCTCTAATGGCTGCATACAAAAATGCCTAGAGAAATCACTGCTTCACAAGTCAAGTCAATAAAACTTATAGAATAACCAAAAGATCCAACATGTGCAACTACAAACATGAAACTAGAACTTCCTTCTGTCTTCTGAACTCTAACTTGATCTGCTGATCGACTTCTCTTCTCTACTCTTATGCAATTGATTGATTGAATCAAATTTATTCCTTTTTGTCTCTTCCCAAAGTATTTTCCCTCTCATTTTTAATTTTAACTCACCTACCATACATTAATTTTTTTGATCATTCTATAGGCTGTCAAGGTGGTAGGTCAACATTTAGCTCTAGGGGTAACTACCTATGCATTAAATATTTCAACACTCACCCTTTGTCCTAAGCCAAACAAAATAAGGATCACTCCTGATCCAAATCAACTACACCAAGACATTTTCTTAGGTGTACAAAATTTCCAATGCCTAATGGCTTGGTAAATATTTCTGCTAGCTATTGGTCAAACTTGCAAAATTCCATCTTGATATTCCCATTCTCCACCAACTCTCTGATGAATTGATATCTTATCTCTATATGCTTTCTACTCCATGGAAGACTTGATTCTTGGACAATGTAATTGAAGAGATATTGTCACAATAAATTGTGGTTCCATCCTCTTTCCTTTCATTCAAATCTGTCAAGATCCTCCTTAACCAAATAGCTTGACATGTTGTTGTATTCACTATTGTGCATTCAACTTCTACTGTAAATTGAGCAACAATAGGTTACTTCTTGAATGCCCATGAAATTGTAGTTGATCCCATATGAAACATTTATCAAAAAGTGCTCTTTCTATCATCTAACCTTCCAACCCAATCACTATCCATGTAACCAACCAAATTGAAATAATTTTTTGCAGTATACAAAATCCCAAATGCCTTGGTATCATTCATGTACCTTATGATCCTCTTTCCCACTTGCCAATGGGAATCCTTTGGTGTTTTCATAAATATGGAAATCAAATTTACTACATGCATCATGTCTAGCCGAGTTGTAGTCAAATACATCAAACTTCCAACCATGCTCTTGTATAGTGTTGGACTAACACTTTTGCTACAATTTTCCTTGCTCAAATTTAGACCTACTATAGTTGGTGTTGGGGTTACTTTGCTATTCTGCATTTTGAATCTCTCCAAAATCTACCTTGCATATTTTTCTTAAGAGATGAAAATGCCATCATGCATTTGTTTTACTTCTATGCCTAGAAAATACTTCAAGAGACCTACGTCTATCATTTTTAAAGTCATTTTTCATGGCCTTTTTGAACTCACCAATTAGGAAATTTTCATTTCCAGTGAAGATTAAATCATCTACATATAAGACAAAAATCGACACATTACCATTTTCTACCTTGATGTAAAGTGTGGGCTCACCATCACTTTTGCTAAAGCCATTGCTCACCAAATATGAGTTAATCCTACTTTACAATGCCCTCAGAGCTTGCTTGAGCCCATATAGAGCTCTCTTCAATCTATACACCTTGTGTTCTTCACTTGCAACTTCATAACTAGGTGGCTGCTCCACATACACTTCTTCCTTCAATACACCATTTAAGAAGGTAGACTTCACATCCATTTTATATACCTTTCATTTGTGTTGGGTTGCAATTGCTATGACAACATGCATGGTTTCCATTCTTACAACTGAGGCATATGTCTCATCATAATCTCTACCATACTACTTCTTGTACCACTAAATGTTCCTTATGCCTATCTATTTTTCCTTTAGCATTTCACTTTGTCTTGTTTACCCATTCCAATCCAATTACTTATTTCTTGGGAGGCAAATTAGTTAACTCCAATGTCTCATTTCTCTCAATAGCATATATTTCCTCATCCATGGCATTACACCATTTCTCTTCATTCATAGCTTCCTCAAAATAAATTGGATCACTATGAGAAAATAATTCAAAATCTACACTCTCATCATAATCTTCATCATACCTTTCATCTTGGTATATCTCCCTTAGACTTTTAGTCTTTCTTGGTAGTAGGGAGGTGAGAGTGGGATCTAAATTTTTGGTATTGTTGTTGCTACTATTTTGCATACTAGATCAAGGTTGTCTTGATGTGCTTGGAGTTGTTTCTTGGAATGTTAAGGACCACTTCCCCTTTTACCTTTGTTTGTAATCCATGTTAGCTTCTCCATCTTCTTGCTAATCACCAATGTCATCTTCTTCCTCTTTAATAGTAGGCACTTTACTTGAAGTGCTTGAGGATTCACTACCAAGCCATCCCATGACTGTTTCTCAAGAAACTCCACATCTCTTGAGATGATGACCTTCTTGTTAGTTGGATCTAAGTTATACCCCATGAATATGTACTTTACACATTTTTCATCTAGCTTTTTCCTTTTTTCCTTAGGTGCATGTGCATATGCTAAACATTCAAACACTCTCAAGTGTTCAACTATCCATCTATTCCTTGACCATGCCTCAAGAGGTATCTTGTCACAAACTAATTTTGTAGGAAACCTATTAATCAAATATATTGTTCTTGCTACAACTTCTCCCCAATATTTAGTTGGGAGTCCTTTTTCTTTTGTCATGCTTATAGCCATTTGAACAATGGTCTTGTTCTTTCTCTCAACCACTCCATTTTGTTGCAGAGTATAGCTGGCTATAAGCTCTTTCTTTATGCCATTTTTCCTGCAAAAAATTAAAAACATTTTGGAGGTATACTCCCCTTCTCTATCTAATCTAAGGATCTTAACATAGTGTTTGCATTACTTTTCAGTTAGGGTTTTGATTCAACAAATTTATCAAATGCTTTAGATTTATTCTTCAAAAAATACACCCATGTCCTATGAATGTCATAAAATAAGTACTCCACCCAATAGAAGTAGTTTGCATAGGGCCTACCAAATCAAAATTTACCAATTCTAATGGTGCTCTAGCCCTTCTAGAATTTCAAAAATTAAAGGGAAGCCTATGTTTCTTACCCAAAATACAAGCCTCACACTTGTCATTGGAATCCACTATACTTGGTAAACCATCTACTATTCTTTTCTTGGACAACAAATTTAAACTAGTGAGGCTAAGATGTCCATACCTGAGATTCCAAAGCTTAGAGGAGTCTTCAATCATGCTCGTAAGAGCTAATAGCTGATATACTATTGTACATGGATGCTTGGGAGGTGTAGCACTAACTTTAGAAGAGAAACATGTCTCTATCCTCAATGGGAACATCCTATTCTTTGTCATTTGGATTACTGCAAGTAATCTATTACTCCCATCCTTCTCATGAATGACACACTTGTCATTTTCCATCAACACTTTGTATCCATTTTGAATGACTTGTCCAACACTCATCAAATTATGCTTCATACTGGGGGAAAAATGCACATTCTATATCTCCTTCTTTTTATCTTGCTTGGTGTGGACCATGACAGATCCTTTGGCCACTATGGGAATGGTTCTATTATTTCCCATCTTAATTTCAGACTTAAAAGTCTTATCAATGAAAGAAAATAAAATTTCATTAGCACTCATGTGGTTGCTACAATCATTATCTAGGTACCATACCTCAAGGCTACCTTCTTCACTGATGTTGCACATGATGAAGGTTGTGGGATTGTTTTCATTTTCCATGTTCACATTAGCCACATTAGCATTCTACTTTGATTGATCACCTTATTTTTTATAGTATTCACTTTCATAATGCCCATACTTATGACATTAGTAGCATTCAATATTGCTCTTGTTGGAGTTGTAATTCTTTTTACCTCCTCTAGAGCTATTCTGAGAGGTGATTGCTCCCTCTTGGTTGCTTGCTCATCTTGAGCTTTCTGCACCAACATTTCTTTGACCATTCCCTCCATGATCTCTACTTCTTGAGCCTCTACTAGATCTATTTCTTCCTCTCCCCCTACCTCTTGAATTCTTTTGAGCCTTGAAAGACTACTCTTGGGAAATAGTTGCTAATCTATTTATCCAGTGCTCATGAGTTTGAAGACTTCCAATCAATTCATCCATGGTCAATGTAGTGAGCTCCTTTGCTTCCTTAATGGTTGTCATATTATGAGGTAAACTCCTTAGTATATTCTCTACAATCCTCTACTCTTCATAATCTTCTCCATTTGATTTTAGCTAGTTTATCAAAGTGGATATTTGTGAGCTGAACTCTGCAATAGGTTTATTATCCCTCATTTGAAGGTTCTTAAACTCCCTTCTGAGCATCTATAGCTTTACTAATTTGACCTTATCAATTCATTTGAAATTTTTCTCAAGGGTATCCCATGCTTCCTTTGCATAATTTTTTGTTGCAATCTTGGGAAAAATTATCTTGGTCATTGCTCCCTCAATCAGACTTAATGCCTTAATATCCTTTCTCCTTAACTATTTCAAGTGAGTCTTTTGATTATTGTTGAGGGAAACATATTGAGCTGGGTCTATCACATCATTGAACTCATTAATCACAAACTCTTACAAATCATTTGCAACCATTATGGTTTTCATCTTCTTTGACCATATATCATAATTTTGTCCATTGAAGGATGGTGGCTACTGCCATATATTTCCTCAATCTCCTACCATGTCAAATATCCTAAAAAAATAAATAAATGCCCTAACTCATTATGGATTTGGAGCCTCAAAGCTCTAATTCCACATGAAAAATAAATTCCAACCCTAAAATTTTTACTCGACACAATGATATAGGAGCATCCTAAGTTGCCTTGCTATCCTACTCATTTTTGTTCATTCTATAAGTTGGTGTTGAGTTATTGTAGTAATTTCTTCATGTGCCTAGCAATTCCTTCATGTACCTAGTTACTATAGCAATTCCTTTATGTGCATAGAAATTCCTTCATGTGCCTAGTAATTCCTTCATGTGCCTAGCAATTCCTTTAGGTGCCGAGTTATTGTAGCAATTTCTTCATGTGCTAAGTTACCTGGTGTATGCCTAGTGTCAATATTTTGACATGATTTTTGTGAGTCAACTTGCAGAATTTATTTTGATTGTGAAATTTATGTTAAGATCTTTTCTTGGGATGTGTCCAAACCATTTTTGGGTTGGCCTTTCTCTTATGTAATGTTCTAGAATAATCTATAAGATGCTTGACCAAGTATATATAGAGTGCTTAGGAAGTATTTGAAAGAGGATTGGAGAGCAGAATTGGAAAGTATGAATTTGTTGTTGGATCTTTGAACATGAATGTATTTGTATTTTGTCGTAACCTAAAAGGCCTTACAGTTGGGCATGTATGAAGATATTTTGATGAATCAATAAAAGTATTTTACTCTTCTTCCTCCTTTGGTTGTTGTTCTTTGTGCTTGCTTCCATTGTAATAACTCTTGTAGGCTTGTTTGGATAGCTAGGTGAGCCTTTGGCCCTAGTTATTCATCCTTTGCCTATGTTAGTTGGTATCAGAGATTAAGATTCATCCTTTTGGAGGTTGGATCATGTAGAACCATGATTCAGATTTGGTTGTAATCTGTAGATTTGACCTATAACGTGTAGAGGGTTACGATCTTGTAGGAACCTAATTTGTAAAGATGGTTCTTGGTAGAGGAAATAATGTTCATAATGCTATATTTGATGAGTTGAGATAAATTGTAGCCAAATTAGATGATGTGGAGACAACCCAGAGGAGAGGAGCACATCTTGATGATGGAAGTGATGTAAGTTGTTCCTTATGATGAAAAATTGGATACTAATGTTGTATTTGATTGGATTTTAGATATGGAGAAGTTCTTTGAGTATGAAAACACTCTTGATAATAGAAAGGTGAAGATTGTAGTCACTAGGTTGAAAGGTCATGCTTCGTTATGGTGGGAGCATTTGCAAACTGATAGATAAAGGAGAGGAAAGGAGAAGATCATAACTTGGCCAAAGATGGTGAACAAGGTAAAGAACAAATTCCTTCCTGCTGATTACCAAGTTAGCTTGTTGACAAGCATGCAAAATTTGAAACAAAAGGAAATGACTATGAAAGAGTATACTAAGGAATTCTATAGATTGGATTTCAGATCTAGACATGTAGATGATGATGTTGAGAAAATTGTAAGGTACATAAATGGATTGAGATCTAGAATTCAAAATGAAGTAAGTTTTGTGAAGTTGGAAAGTGTAAAAGAATCATATCAATATGCCTTGAAAGTTGAGGAGATATTGAAAAAGAAGCATGAACAAAGACAAAGAGGTAGAGGTGTTAGATTCTAGAGAGGTAGAGGTAGATCTTATGGTGAAGGTGATAGATTTGAAAGTTTTTTGCAGGATAAAGACAAATCTAAATGGAAGAATGATGATAAAGGCAAGACTGAATCAAAAAGTGGTAATTCTTACTGAGGAGGTACTAATTCTTATCAAGGAAGAGGTAATTCTTATTCTAGAGGTGGGTTTCATGGTAATTGTTTCAGATGTAGTAAAGAGGGACATAGATCTTTTGAATGTAAATCATTTGATAGTGGGCAAGCCACTAGAAATGATGTAATTCAAAAAGATGATGAGGGTTCACCAAGTGGACTTGAAGCTAGAAAAAATATTATGGTGAGAAGAACCTTATGTAATAAGGTAAGTGATGAGGAACCTCCTTTAAGGATAATTCTTTTCAAGAAAAGATGTAAGATGGTTGGGAAATGCTGAAAAGTGGTCATTGATAGTATAAGTTCAAAAAATTTGGCATCAAAGGAGCTGGTTAAAAAGTTACAATTACAGAGGCTGAAGTAGCCTAAACAATATCATGTTTCATGGATCAAAGATGAGCATAAGATATTGGTAAGTGAGCAATGACTTGTGAAGTTCAAGATTGGACATTACTTTCATGAAGTTTTGTGTGATATTATGCCTATGGATTGTGATGACGGGCCACACCACCTGTACCAACTCACAACCAAAAATGCAACAAGATGGAGATAGAGAGATGACAAAAAAAATGCATCATAAAGCATCCATTAATACTTTAAATCCACTAGAAGAGATTACATTTGAAGAGCTTACAATTCAAGAACTTCTATTTCTCGAACATCCATTAGAAGAGCTTCCATTTCTTGAACTTCCTTTAGAAGAGCTTCCATTCCTTGAACTTGATTACAAACGATTATAAGCCTTTCTTAAATAGGCACTTCTAACCCAAGACATTACAAACACAAGCAATGTGGGATAAAAGGTAAATACAACTACTTTTAAATAAATATTAAATTCCCACCCAAATACAACTAAGCACCCAACAAATATTAAATACATGATTTAAGATCTTTCCACAAACTTCTAAATTGCCACTTATACACCTTGATTAATGGAATGACAACTATTTTTATTATTTTTCTTTTTACGCCACCTATGCGCCTCGAAAATAGAAATCTCCTTTTCCTTTCTTTTCTCCTTTTTATTTTTTTATTATTTCTCCTCTAATTTTTGTCACTTTCTCTCTCCTCCAGAATTTTTTTTTTTTTTTTTTTTCCTTTCTCTTTTTTTTTTTTTTTTTTCTAATAATTTAATTTTCTCATGTAAGATGCTCCTGCATCAGACTCCCTTGGTAGATAGAAAAGTGTGTCCCACACTTTGATGCCAAAATAATGATATACCACCATCTTCATCTTCACCACAAGCTACGACCTCAATAGGGACAAGAAAAACCAACATGCAAATCTTCCACCTTTTTGTTTTGCTGATGCATGATGCTCCTGCATCCGACTCCCATGGTAGGAAAAATTTTGTGAATATGGATTCACAAAATGAAGTAGCCACTGTTGACAGAGTTTTTTCCTCTTCCTCCAACACATAGCTGGAACAAGTATTCGGTGCCGATATATTTCCTTCTTTTGCTGCTGAAAATACTCCTTTGCAATGAACTCTATCCAAGTATAACTCTCATCCTCATCCAATCTTGTTGAATTAATCACACCTGTAATAAACCCAACAACACCATACCAATCTTCCTTTGCATACCATACATCATGAACAAGATCCTCATGCAAACCATCATTAATATCTTTAAAACTCATATCAAAGAAAACATCCCATGATTCATAAGAATTTACCTGTTTGACATCTTCATCTTCACTTGCCTCTTTTATGTCATCAAAAATGCACGTAACTACTCCACTTTCTTGATCTCCAATTAAGGCACTATACTCTTCCTCCATTATTTTAGTCTTCCAATCACCTTCATCTACTTTTGGCATACAAATCTGGTTATCTTCATGCTCTTCCTCTTCTCTTTCATCTTCTTCAACTTCTGGTTCGCAAATAATTTTCTCTTCATCTGCTTGCTCTTCCACTAGATCATCTTCCTTTTCCACATCCAAGGAATTATCAACATCTCTTTTCTGGTGACATGCTCTTCGTTTCCGCAACTCAGCTTCTAATTCATTCACTTGCTTCTGCAAATCAACTAGCAATGATTGTTGATTTCTTGCTCTAAATTTCTCAAGTCGAGGAATCCTCAGAATCCATCCAATCACAAAAGTCATCTTCTTCTTTCTCTTCTCCATAATCAAGTCTTTAGAAGACAAATCTCATGCAACACAAGAACCTTGTGCAAACTGCCTCACAGTCGGCGATCTATCTACACAATCAAGAACTTCTTGACAAACTTCAACCAACTCAAGGTCCTGGTGCAAACTGCCTCACATTCGGCGATCTGTTCGCACTCTCAGGAACTCTTGCTCTGATACCACTGATGATGGGCCACACCACCCGTACCAACTCACAACCAAAAATGCAACAAGATGGAGATAGAGAGATGACAAAAAAAATGCATCATAAAGCATCCATTAATACTTGAAATCCACTAGAAGAGATTACAATTCAAGAACTTCTATTTCTCGAACTTCCATTAGAAGAGCTTCCATTTCTTGAACTTCCTTTAGAAGAGCTTCCATTCCTTGAACTTGATTACAAACGATTATAAGCCTTTCTTAAATAGGCACTTCTAACCCAAGACATTACAAACACAAGCAATGTGGGATAAAAGGTAAATACAACTACTTTTAAATAAATATTAAATTCCCACCCAAATACAACTAAGCACCCAACAAATATTAAATACATGATTTAAGATCTTTCCACAAACTTCTAAATTGCCATTTATACACCTTGATTAATGGAATGACAACTATTTTTATTATTTTTCTTTTTACGCCACCTATGCGCCTCGAAAATAGAAATCTCCTTTTCCTTTCTTTTCTCCTTTTTATTTTTTTATTATTTCTCCTCTAATTTTTGTCACTTTCTCTCTCCTCCAGATTTTTTTTTTTTTTGTGTCATATTTTGTTGGGTAGACCTTGACAATATGATAGATATGTTGTACATAATGGAAGATTGAATCAATATATTCTTTGGGTGAATGGGAAGAAACAAACATTGTTTCCTTTGATTGAAAGTCCAAACGAGGTTAGTTGTACTACAATTAAAGTTTGCATGGTTAATGGGAAACAATTTGAAAAAGAAGTGAAGAAGAATCAAGTCTATTTTGCCATAGTTCCTAGAGGACTAAGTGTTGGTAATAATGACTAAGCAGTAGAAGCTAGTAATGATCAAGTGACAATAAATAGTGATAACCAAGTACTAGTAGAAATTATAGAATTGTTGAATGAGTATAAAGACATTATTTCTGATGATATTCCTGATGGTTTACCTCCAATGAGAAGTATAGGTCATTGTATGTATCTGATATCTAGAGCTAGTTTTCCAAACAAAGCACCATGTAGATTGACACCTACATAGAATGAAGAACTTAATAGATGAGTGCATGAGTTATTGAAGAAAGGTTTGATCAAAGAAAGCTTGAGTTCATGTGTTGTACCTATTGTATTAGCACCTAAAAAAAAAGGAGAATGGAGAATGTGTACTGATTCTAGAGCTATTAACAAAATCATAGTGAAATATAGGTTTCCTATGTCAAGGATGGATGGCATAATTGATTGTTTGAGTGGAGAAAAGTATTTTACCAAGATTGATTTGAAGAGAGGCTATAATCATATCAAAATCAGAAGGTGATGAATAGAAGACTACTTCCAAGATAAAAGATGGTTTGTATGAATGGTTGGTTATGTCTTTTGGTTTGACTGATGCACCTAGTGCTTTCATGAGGTTGATGAATGAAGTTTTGAAAAGATTTTTGGGTGAGTTTGTGATTTTTTACTTGGATGACATTGTGATATTCAATAAGACTAAGGAAGAACATCTTGAGCATATTAGACAAGTATTGTAGAGGTTGAAAGAGGAAAAGTTGTTGATTAATCTAAAAAAGTGTTCTTTTATGCAAGAGGAGATTGTGTATTTGGGATTTTTGATTTCAGCTAACAATTTTGGAGTGCCCTACACCTGAGAATGTGGGTGAGGTAAGATCATTTCATGGTTTGGCTAGTTTTTATAGGAAGTTTAGAAGGAATTTTAGTTCTGTTTGTAATGCCATGACTAAGACAATGAGGGGAGATAAAAAGGAATTCAAGTGGACACATGGAATTAATAAGAGTTTTGAGACTTTGAAATAAAAAGTTGTTGAATTACCTATATTGGCTTTGCTTGATTTCAACAAAGTATTTCAAGTTGAATGTGATGCAAGTGGTAATGCAATTGGAGCTGTATTAAGTCAAGAAGATAAACCTATTACTTTCTTTAGTGAAAAGTTGAATGATGCTAAAAGGAAGTATTATGTCTATGATCAAGAGTTTTATGCTATTGTTCAAGCATTGAAGAAGTGGAGACATTATTTGATTCCTAAGGAGTTTGTGTTGTATAATCATCATAAAGATTTACAATACTTGGTAAGTCAACATAAATTAAATCAAAGACATATGAAGTGGGTTGAGTATTTGCAGAGTTTCACATTTTTTATTAAGCATAAGAGTGGAGTTACTAATAGAGTTGTTGATGCATTGAGTAGAAGACATTCTTTGTTGACTGAAATGAAAGTTGAAGTTCTTGGTTTTGATGAAATGAAAGAGTTCTATGATGTTGATCCTAATTTTTTTGAGGCATGGAGAGAGTGTAGAGAACCAAATCCGATAGATCATATAAGTAAGTATGATGTGTATTTCATTCAAGAAGGTATGTTGTTCAAAGGAATTCAATTGTGTATTCCTAGAAGTTCTATGAGATTGAATCTGATTAAGGAAAAGCATAGTGGTGGATTGACTAGCCATTTTGGAATTGATAAGACATTGAGTTTGCTGAAAGAGAAGTATTATTGGCCACAAATGTATAAGGATTTTCATAAATTTGTAAAGACTTGTGGAGTTTGTCAAATTGCAAAAGGAGTAAGTCAAAATACTAGTTTGTATACACCTATTATTGTTCCTAAGAAACCTTGGAGTGATATCAGTATGAATTTTGTTCTTGGAATTCCTATGATAGTGAAGGGGTATGATTCTATATTTGTTGTAGTGGACAAATTTTCTAAGATGGCTCATTTTATACCATGTAAGAATACATCAAATGCTGAGCATGTTGCTAAACTTTTCTTTAAAGAGATTATGAGATTGCATGGATTACCAAGAAGTATTTTTTCTAATAGAGATAGTAAGTTTGTTGGCTAATTTTGAAAGACTTTGTGGGAGAAGATGGGTACTGAATTGAAGTTTAGTTCTACATTCCATCTACAAATAGATGGATAGACAAAGGTTGTGAATAGAAGCTTAGGTAATTTTCTAAGATGTTTAGTTGGGAATAAGCCAAGTAATTGGGAGATGGTATTGGCAAAAGCTGAATTTGCATATAACAATTCTGTGAATAGGAGTGTAGGGAAAACACCTTTTGAGATTGTTACTAAAATGCATCCTAGAGGTATATCAGATTTGAGAAATGTTACTAGTGAAGAAAAGAGAAGCACTACAGGAGAAGAATTTTTTGATTTTATGGACTCTTTGCATAAGGAAGTGAAGTTAAGGTTGGAAGAAATTAATCAGAAGTATAAGGAGAATGCTAATCAATCTAGAAGACACCATGATTTTCAAGTTAGTGATGAGGTGATCGTTCATCTAAGGAAAGGAAGATTCCTAGTTAGAACATATAGTAAGCTAAAGATGAAGAAATTTGGACCTTGTAAGATCTTGAAGAAGTTTGATAGTGGTAATTCTTATGAAGTTTAGTTACCTAATGACATGGATACATCTCCTATATTCAATATTTTTGATTTGTATAAGTATCATGAGTAAGATGATAAAGTTGTTGTATTAGATGATTATCCTAAGAAGCAGATTAAAGAAGTTGAATAGATATTGGATCAAAGAGTTGGCAAGAGCGCAAGAACAAAATATTACTATGAATATTTGGTGAAGTGGAAGAAAAAACCTATTGAAGACGCTTCATGGATTTCTCAATTTGAGTTGGATTCAACTCAGGTTGTGACATCTCAATGATTCAAGAGAATCATTTTTTTCAATCCCAGTTGTCCGATGTAGGAGCATCCTAGGTTGCCTTGTTATCCTACTCATTTTTGTTCATTCTACAAGTTGGTGTTGAGTTACTATAGCAATTCCTTCACGTGCCTAGCAATTCCTTCATGTGCCTAGTTATTGTAGCAATTCCTTCATGTGCTTAGAAATTCCTTCATGTGCCTTGCAATTCCTTCAATGCCAAGTTACTATAGCAATTCCTTCATGTGTCAAGTTACCCAATGTATGTCAAGTGACTCTTCATGTGCCAAGTTACCTAGTGCATGCCAAATGTCAGCATTTGGATGTGATTTTTGTGAGATGACTTGTGTGATTTATTTTGATCATGACATTTATGTTAAGATATTTTCTTGGGATGTGTCTAGACTATTATTGGGTCGACCGTCCTCTTATGTAATGTTCTAGAATAATCTGTGAGCTATTTTGGCAAGTATATATAGAGTGTTTAGGCTTAGAGCTAGGCAAGTTTTTGAAAGAGGATTGGAGAGAAGAACTAGAAAGTGTGAATTTGTTGTTGGATCTTTGAATGTGAATGTATTTGTATTTGGTCGTAACCTAGAAGGCCTTATAGCTGGGCATGTATGAAGATATTTTGATGAATCAATAAAAGTATTTCACTCTTGTTCCTCCTTTGGTTGTTGTTCTCTATGTTTGCTTCCATTGTGTTAACTCTTACAAGGTGGTTTGGATAGCTGGGTGAGTCTTTGGTCCTAGTTATTCATCCTTTGCCTATGTCCCACAAGAAGGTGTCGAGTGATATTTTTCTCAGCACCAATGGATGCCAAGTGATAGGTAGTGGGTGTCGAGTAAGCTTGACATAAGAGGAAGCTGAGTGAACTTGACACACAAGGGAAACTTGGCAAAAGTGTATGCTAAGTGAGCTTAGTCACCACTATTGGGTGATTCTCAGTAGCAAGGTATGCCAAGTGGGCTTGGAACCAACTATACATATAGAATGTGGTTAAAGACTAGACCAAGTGAACAATATATGAGACTGCCAATAAATGTAGAGAGTTAAAGGATGAAGATTTCAACTATGAACTTCTCAAATGTAAAAATACTATGCAATGATAAATAGAAGAATAATAGATTTCCAAGTATGCTTGCTTGCTTTCTTATATTCTATTCAACAAAACTATTACAAAATCTAGGAGCATTCAGCTTCAACCAAAAAACTCTAAAATCTTCAAAATATTAAAATTTTAAACTTATAGCTCTAATGGCTAGAGAAATCACTTATTCACAAGTTGAGTCAATAAAAATTACATAATAACCAAAAGATCCAACATGTGCAACTATACATATAAAACTGGAACTTCCTTCTATCTTTTGAACTTTGACTTGATCTTCTAATTAACTTCTCTTCTCTACTCTACAACTAATTCAATCCTTCTCTCTAATCTTTTGCAACTGATCAAATGAATCAGATTCACTCCTTTTTGTCTCTTGCCAAAAATGTTTTCCCTCTCATTTCAAATTTGAACTCACCTACCATGCATTAATGTTTCTGAACATTCTATAGGCCATTAGGGTGTTAGGTGGGCATTTGGCTCTAGGGGCAACCTCCTATGCATTAAATATTTCAACAAAATGTGAAAACACTACAAGGTACATCAGGTTACTATGCCTTTAAATCTCCTCTCCTATATTGCCTAGCCTAAATGTTGATGTCTCAATGATTCACGTTGACATTCAAAGAAGGTGCATAATTTTCCTTGATAGTTTAATATCAACAACAAGACTATGATGAGTTTTCACCATGCTCTGATACATATCAAGTCCCTATCAAAACCCACAAGTGTCAGTGATTGTGTTTTCTCCTTGTAGTTCTAGATTTATTAGAAGAGACAATTCAAGATAGATTTGACCAAGGAAAAAAAATCCCCAACCATTTAATTAGAATCTATCAAGGTGAGAATGTGATTAAACATGTGAAAGGAGATGTCTAGACTACAAATTATAAATCATCAATGGTGAGTCTATAAATCATGAAAGCACAATTGTATGTGCAAAGCCACCAAGGCTAGGAGGAATCCCAAGTATAATAGTTCACTATCAAAATGGAGATACTCTATATGTTTCAAAGAAAAGTAAATTATCATGTGTGGGCCTACATATTAAAAATTCTCTAGGTGGTTGATATGGGTATGCACCATAGGGATAATCAACTCAATCATGAAATGAGCATCATGCACATGAGTCTTAATGCATAATGGAGATAGTAAGGACTACCTTGAATGTTAGTATAAATTAATAATGTTTTGGGTAGACTAGTGTACTTATGAGAAGGATCAAAGACAACTCATGCAAATTGTATGAAAGATTTTCCAAGCCTAATAAGACTACTCTGGCAATTTAAATCAAGTTGGGAATTAGGTTTGGCATTCAAATATGCGAAAGGTGTTACATGTTAATAGATTTTAGAGAAAACAAATTGATGAGTTTTGGAGGTAATCACATGTGAACTATTTAGACACATGTCAATAGATGCATAATTATAGAAATCAAAGACACATTGTGATCCATGGAGGTCCGAATTTCTACCAAACTATATTTCAATGAGACACCAATTTATTTTGGTAGCTGTCATGAAATTTGTACAACAAAGTGAATCTTCGACAAAAAGAGATTCCATCAATTTAGGATTTAATGATTTTTCCTACAAAATTGGGTCAAGAAATGGCACATGAATGTAGAATTTTCCTATGATGACAACCAATGAGAAAAATAAGCATGGAATGATAATTGAGAGACAGAGAGATATTTTCTCTTGCAAATATTTTTGGAGAAAGTATATCATTTGTAGAGCCTGAGTAGTTATAGGTGACCTAATATGCATATAGAAATTATAATGTAACAAAGTCAACTAAAAGTGAATATGCATACAAATCCGATTGGGACTCTTCAAAAGTTATTAAGTCTTATATTATTTCAAAATTAATTCCTCAACACATGGAGGCACCAACAATGTATATGTTTTTTTTTTGACAAAATGTTGATCATCATAAGTGGTAGAGCAAGCCAATAGTGTTAATAAAGATGAATCCAATCTTCTATTGTAGAATGATCATGATACAATAGATAATTTACTAGAATATGAACACTACTGGATGCATTCATTTCAAATGTTGGAGATGTCTACTAAATAAAGATATGTTTTGAAAGGAATATCGAATGACACATCTTGCCCAAGTTTAAATAATTAAATATTTGATAGTGTGCCTAACATCTAGTTAATTTCAAAATCTTACATATATTTAGATGGTAGGCTATTTACTATGAGATTCTCTACTAGCAATTGTCCCGTCCAAGTCAGGAACTCCATTCAAGTGTCGGATACATTCGTCAGTTAAAAAATTTGCTTGAAAATTTTTCCTAGCTCCAATGGAGATGGACAATGATATGCTCATTAAGGGACATGGACAATGAGCTACTTGTCAAGGAGTTAGTTGACATAATGTTGCTTGTATGTTTGAAGCTTTGGCTTCTTCTATAATGAGGACTTGTTCAAGAGTTACATGCATATGAAATACAAACTTTTATCTCCAAGTAGGATAGGAAAAAAACTTCTTTACACTGACATTCTGACCTACATGGTCCTTATGGATGTCCACATAGACAGTTTTTCCTCTCGAGTGGTTGATGATAGTCCTCATCTAGGATTTTTAGAGTTGTAGGAAAGTTGTAAGTTTTGGTTTGGAACTATCAAGAAAAATTTGCACCAAACAAGTAGTATTTATTATGGCTTTTTTTCAGCATATCATTGGCTCTGGATTTATTTTAGTGATGGAAAATGATTTTATCATTTTTTTCTTATTAAAGATTATTTTTAATGTTGGATGGTAAAGATAATCTTCCCCAATGTCTATTTAGTGGAATTTGAGCCACATCTATAAAGTAGAGTATCTGATATGTTGACAATCACATGATATTGCTATGTCTGTCCAAGGTTTTGAGCTTAACCATAGACAAAATGAGAGAAAGGTGATGTTTGAGGACAATATCACAACCCATCTTGGACCTTATCTTTACATGTATAGATATATACTTTTGTGAAAAAAACTTAGAAGTTGAGAAAAATTAGAAGTTTCTTGATAGTTCCTCAATGAAGATAGAAGTGGTAAGTTGAGAATAATAGAAGAGATAGTCCTAAATATCCACAAAACTTCCTTCATCCTCCATTACAATTTCCTTCAATTTTTTGTAATCTAATTTAGTGCATGCCTCTACTTTTCTCTCAGTAAAATCTACTTAAAAAATTATTTAGTAAAAGTTCAGAAGAAACCAAGTTCAGTCATCAATTGCAAACTAAGCTAGGTTAGTCATTTAAGGATTCAAGTGTTGACTAAGTCAGGTCAGTTATCAAAGAGGTTCAGTATATGCTGAGTCATGTCAATTACCAAGGAACTCAATGTTAATCGAGTGACTTCGTTTCAGTATCAATTGACTTACAATAGAATAATTTTTATTATTCTTTTTTTTTATGTAAGCTAACTTAGTGGATGTTAATTGTTTGTTTGTAAGGGTATTCAAGCCAACTTGACATTGGGTTTCATATATATGAAAGGTCAAGTTGTGAATTGAAATATGATAAAGTGGAAGAAGATAAGATGTGAATAAAGAAGGATACCTAACTAAGAGAAGAACATCCAAAGAGCTGCAAATAATATTATGATCAAGGAGGATCCACAGGATAAGGCAGAAAAACAATATAAATATGAAAATAAATTTCTTCATTAATCAAGTTAATCATTGTTACTCTAACATTTATAGTAGTGAACAAATCTCTTATCAGAGTTTACTTAATAGTCATTTCATAAATCCTCTAACAAGGTGGAATTTATAGATTGAAGTGTCTTAAGACCTCCAAAAGGGCTACTCATAATAGGGTGATTCAAATCCTTTAACTGGGTCACACCTAATAGTGTATTTTGTAACCTTTGACAAGGTTGGCTCCTAACAGGGCTCACTTCAGAAGAGTGAAAAGTTGTAACTAGTTGCATTCATGGTTTTCCCAAATTGGGTTTCCACATTAAATCTTGGTGTCGCATGTGTTCATGTTATTTTATTACTACTTTATCTTTCTGCAACTAAGTTACTAAAGGTTAATACACATTAAATCTCAAGATTGCTTTGTTAACCAAGTCATAGTGAATATCTAGTTCTAGTTCTAAGTTGTGCAAGGATTTGAGTTAATAAGAAGTTTGTATTAATATCTAAGGGATTTGGAATTACTTTAGTGGAAATTGATTCACCCCTCCCCTCTTAGTTACTCCTCTTATATTTTCAACAAAATTATGGGCCAATTCTTCTACCTCTATTTCACTATTTTTTTCAATCACGTGTCCATTTATGATATTACTGAAGTTCAAAAAAATACCAACAATTACTTCTTCCTTTTCCATGCCCATCTCCCCTATTTCCTATTTCTTCATGCATGATTTTGTACTTAGAATTTTTTTTTAATGTTATAGAATTTCCTCTCAAGCATACTTAGACATCGACCTTCTTGCATGTATTGTAAAGAAAGGAAGAGTTTTGGGGATGAAAGAAATACCTTGCTAGCCAAAGAACAAAAAGCCTTTAGTGGAATCCCCTTTTTACTAATCTACAATATGTATGAAGTTACATTTCTATTAGTTGTCTACACATTTTACTAGAGCCAATCCTCCACTAGAAGGTTGAGATTCTTGGGTTCTTTAGCCTCTATATAACATAACTAACTCTAATACCAATTTGATATAATTTGTGAGTTGCAGAGTCACTTCACAAAAGATCATCTATGGTTGCACCAATCCTAATGATTGTCCCCAATATCCATGCTTGTAACTTAGATCAATTGAGCACTAAGATTCATCAACCCAATATGATCTAATCACTTCACATACTCTTTTTAGTAACTAAAAGTACCGAGATAGATTTTCATAGAACATAAAAGATTTGGTGGAATCCTCTATATCTTGCTCCATAATTTGTATGAGATTGCATTTCTCTTTGTCTTCTACACACTATCTCTCATTTATCTTTCATGGGTGAGTGAGTACATGCATATGAGTATAGTAATACCACCAAATAAAAGTGTAGTTGTAGAGGAAAGCAATAAAGAATTTTAGGTATCAATACAATTAGTAACCAAGTTTTTCTATACTTCACATTTCACCCACTTTTTTTCCCTTTATTTTGGTGAATTGGTGTAATACATCTATTTTCTATAGTAAATTGTCCATTTTTTAAGTTTCTTTCAATATTCATTCCTCATTAGATATAAACTGGTTTCACACTAATTTTTCAGGATCCTAAAATCTGGTTAAATTCAAAACTTGCTAACCTAGAGCAATGTGTTGAATGATCAAAAAGTTATAGAAGTTAGTCACAGTTACTTTTAAAATCTATTTTGTAAACTCTCATGCCTATTAATAATGAACTAGGGTATGAATTCTCTATTAAGATCCCTGAATATTTTTGTTATAATACTAACATGATTTTTGGAATAAGAATTAAATATACATAACATTCATATAGAATCTCATCTACCATTTGACATGTTACCACTTATAAACTAGTTGCACCCTATATAATAAATTTGGTCTTAAATGCAAATTTATTATATGGAGAGTCATGAATGCAACTCTTGTTCTTCCTTCTCTTGATCACACCTCTTTCAGGACAGAGCCAAGGTTTAGAAGTTGCATGCCGTTGTCCATTTGAATTGTAACAATGATTGGATAGTAAACATTTTTTATGCAGGAGCATCCTGGGTTGCCTTGTTATCCTACTCATTCTTTTGATCATTCTGCCAGTTGATGCCGAGTTTCCAGTTTCTAGTTGATGCCGAGTGACCAGTTTCTAGCTGATGCTGAGTGACCAGTTTCTAGTTGATGTCGAGTGCTAGTTTCTAGTGGATGCTAAATGATGCTAAGTGCTAGTTTCCTAGTGGGTGCTGAGTTTTCTATTTTTGGTTCTTAGTGGGAGATGACTTGTGTATTTAATTTTGATCATGAATTTAATGATAGGATCTTGTGTTGGCCTTTCTATTATGTAATATTCTAGAATCTTCTGTAATCCATTTATGCAAGTATAAATAGAGTGCTTAGGCTTAGATTAAAGGGATATTTTGGGAGAGTTTAGAAAGAGCAGGGTATGAGTCTAGAAATGTGAATTTGAAGCTAGATCATGGATATGGAAGTTGTATTCTATATCTAGTTGTAACCCAGAAGGCCTTCCAGTTGGGCATGTATATTGTTTAATCGATCAATTAAATAAAGATATATTGTTCTCTCGCCTTGGTGCAATGTTTGTGTTATGTTTTCTGTTGTGTTAACTCTTGTAGTGTGGTTTGGGCATCTAGGTGAGCCTTTGGCCCTAGTTATTCTATCCTTGCCTGTGTTAGTTGGTATCAGAGCTAGAGGTTCGTCCTTGTGGAGATTGGATCATGTAGAACCCTGATTTGGATTTGGTTGTAAGGTGGTAGATCTATGGATTTGACCTATAACTTGCAGAGGGTTATAATCTTGCAGGAACTTGATTTGTGAAGATGGTTCATGGTAGAGGAAATAATGTTGATAATGCTATATTGGATTAGTTGAGACAAATTGCAGCCAGATTAGATGCTGTGGAGACAACCCAGAGGAGAGGAGCACATCTTGATGATGTAAGTGATGATGAAGTAGCAACACCAAACCCTAATTAAGAACCTAAATAAGACCAAGATGAAGCAAGATTGTTGAGAGTATTTTCTAGAGCAAATTCAAAGCTTGTTGTAGAAGATTTTCCTTATGATGGAAATTGGACACCAATGTTGTGTTGGATTGGATCTCTAATATGGAGAAGTTCTTTGAGTATGAAAACACTGCTAATAATAGAAAGGTGAAGATTACAGTCACTAGGTTGAAAGGTCATGCATCTCTATGGTGGGAGCACTTGCAAACTGATAGACAAAGGAGAGGAAAGGAGAAGATCAAAACTTGACCAAGAAGATGGTAAACAAGGTAAAGAACAAATTCCTTCCTACTGATTACCAAGTTAGCTTGTTGAGAAAGATGAAAAATTTGAAACAAAAAGACATGATTGTGAAAGATTATACTGAGGAATTCTATAGACTGGACATCAGATCTAGACATGTGGATGATGATGTTGAGAAAATTGCAAGGTACATTAATGGATTGAGATCCAGAATACAAGATGAAATAAGTTTTGTGAAGCTGGAAAGTGTAGAAGAAGCATATCAATATGCCTTGAAAGATGAGGAGATCTTGACAAAGAAGCAGGAACAAAGAAAGAGAGGTAGAGGTGGTAGATTCTAGAGAGGTAAAGGTAGATATTATGGAGAAAGTGGTAGATCTGATAGTTCTATGTAGGATAAAGGCAAATCTGAATGGAAGAATGATGATAAAGGCAAGACTGAATGGAAAAGTGGTAATTCTTACTGAGTAGACACTAATTCTTACCAAGGAAGAGGTAATTCTTATTCTAGAGGTGGATTTCATGGTAATTGTTTTAGATGTGGCAAAGAAGGGCATAGATCCTTTGAATGCAGATCTTTTAAAGGTGGGCAAAATAATAAAAATGCTATGATTCAAGAAGACACTGAGAGTTCACCAAGTGGACCTGAGGCTAGAGAAAATTTGATGTGAGAAGAACTTTATGTAATAGGGAGGTGATGAGAAACCTATTTTAAGGAGAATTCTTTTCAAGACAAGATGTAACATGGCTAGAAAGTGCTGTAAAGTGATCATTGACAGTGGAAGTTCTACAAATTTGGCATTAGAAGAGCTAGTTACAAAGATGTAGTTGCAGAGGCTGAAACATCCCAAACCTTATCATGTTTCATGGATCAAAGATGAGCATAAGATATTGGTAAGTGAGCAATGCCTTTTGAAGTTCAAAATTGAACATTACTTTGATGAAGTTTTGTGTGATATTATGCCTATGGATTGTTGTCATATTTTTTTCGGTAGACCTTGGCAATATGATAGATATTTTGTATATGATGGAAGATTGAATCAATATACTCTTTGGGTAAATGGGAAGAAACAAACATTGTTTCCTTTGATCAAAAGTACAAATGAGGTTAATTGTACTACTATAAAAATTTGCATGGTTAATGGGAAATAATTTGAAAAGGAAGTGAAGAAGAATCAGGTTTGTTTTGCTATAATTCCAAGAAAACTAAGTTTTGTCAATGGAGACCGAGTCCTAGAAAACAATGGTAACCGAGTGTTAGTCAATGGTGATTGAGTGACAAAAAAAACCAATGGAAGCCGAGTACCAGGAGAAATTGTAGAGTTGTTGAATGAGTATAAAGGCATTATTGTTGAAGATATTCTTGATGGTTTACCTCCTATAAGAAGTATAAGTCATTGTATGGATCTGATTCTTGGAGCTAGTTTACCAAAAAAAGCACCATATAGATTGACAGCTACAGAGAATGAAGAACTTAATAGACAAGTGCATGAGTTGTTGTAGAAAGGTTTGATCAGAGAAAGTTTGAGTCTATGTGTTTTACCTACTGTATTATCACCTAAAAAGAATGGAGAATGGAGAATGTGTACTGATTCTAGAGCCATTAACAAGATAACAGTGAAATATAGGTTTCCTATGTCGAGGATGGATGATATAATGGATTGTTTGAGTGGAGCAAAGTATTTTACGGAGATTGATTTGAAGAGTGTCTATCATTAGATTAGAATTAAAGAAGGTGATGAATGGAAGACTGCTTTCAAGACAAAAGATAGTTTGTATGAATGGTTGGTTATACCTTTTGGTTTGAATAATGCACCTAATACTTTCACGAGGTTGATGAATGAAGTTCTGAAAAGATTCTTGGGTAAATTTGTGATTGCTTATTTGAATGATATTATGATATTCAGCAAGACTAAGGAAGAACATTTTGAGCATATTAGACAAGTATTGCAGAGGTTGAAAGAGGAAAAGTTGCTGATTAATCTCAAAAAGTGTTTTTTTATGCAAGAGGAGCTTGTGTATTTAGGATTTGTGATTTCAGCTAATGGATTGAGAATGGATCCTGAGAAGGTTAAAACAATTTTGGAATGGCCTACACCTAAGAATGTGAGTGAGGTAAGATCATTTCATGGTTTGGCTAGTTTTTACAGAAAGTTTATAAAGAATTTCAGTGCTATGTGTAATGCTATGACTGAAACAATGAGGGGAAATAAAAAAGAATTCAAGTGGACACATGGAGCTAATAAGTGTTTTGAGACTTTGAAACGAAAGGTTGCTGAATTACCTGTATTGGCTTTACCTGATTTCAACAAAGTATTTCAAGTTGAATGTGATGTAAGTGGTAATGCAATAGGAGCTGTATTAAGTCAAGAAGGTAAGCCTGTTCTTTTCTTTAGTGAAAAGTTGAATGATGATAAAAGGAAATATTCTATGTATGATCAAGAGTTTTATGCTATTGTTCAAGCATTGAAGAAGTGGGGACATTATTTGATGCCTAAGGAGTTTGTGTTGTATACTAATCATAAAGCTTTACAATACTTGGGAAGTCAACATAAATTGAACCAAAGACATATGAAGTGGGTTGAGTATTTGCAGAGTTTTACATTTGTGATTAAGCACAAGAGTGGAGTTACTAACAGAGTTGCTAATACATTGAGTAGAAGAAATTCTTTGTTGACTAAAATTAAGGTTGAAGTTCTTGGTTTTGATGAGATGAAAGAGTTATATGATGTTGATCCTGATTTTTTTGAGGCATAGAGAGAGTAAAAAGCACCAAATCTTATAGATCACATAAGTAAGTATGATGAGTATTTCATTCAAGAAGGTATGTTGGTCAAAGGTATTTAGTTGTGTATTCCTAGAATTCCTATGACGTTAAATTTGATTAAAGAAAAACATAGTGGTGGATTAGCTGGACATTTTGGGATTGATAAGATATTGAGTTTGCTCAAAGAGAAATATTATTGGCCACAAATGTATAAGGATGTTCATAAATTTGTAAAGAGTTGTGGAGTTTGTCAAGTTGCAAAGGGAGTGAGTCAAAATACTAGTTTGTATACACCTATTACTACTCTTGAGAAACCTTGGACTGACATTAGTATGGATTTTGTTCTTGGATTGCCTAAAACAATGAAGGGGTATGATTCCATATTTGTTGTAGTAGACAAATTTTCTTAAATGGCTCATTTTATACCATGTAAGAAGACATCAGATGCTGAGCATGTTGCTGAAATTTTCTTTAAAGAGATTGTGAGATTGCATGGATTACAAAGAAGCATTATTTCAGACAGAGATAGTAAGTTTGTTGGTTATTTTTGGAAGTCTTTGTGGAAGAAGATAAGTACTGAATTGAAGTTTAGTTCTACATTCCATCCACAAATAGATGGATAGATAGAGGTTGTGAATAGAAGTGTGGGTAATTTGCTGAGATGTTTAGTTGGGAATAAGCCGAGTAATTGGGAGATGGTATTGGCACAAGCTGAATTTGCATATAACAATTCTGTGAATAGGAGTATAGGGAAGACACCTTTTGAGATTGTTATCAGAATACATCCTAGAGGTATATCAAATTTGAGAGATGTTGCTAGTGAAGAAAAGCAAAGCTCTGCAGGAGAAGAATTTGCTAATTTCATGGAATCTTTGCATAAGGAAGTGAAGTTGAGGCTAAAAAAAAGTAATCAGAAGTATAAGGAGAATGATGATCAGTCGAGAAGACACCATGATTTTAAAGTTGGTGATGAGGTGATGGTTCATCTAAAGAAATGAAGATTCCTAGTTGGAACATACAGTAAGATAAAGATGAAGAAATTTGGACCTTGTAAGATCTTAAAGAAGTTTGATAGTGGTAATTCTTATGAAGTTGAGTTACCTGATGACATGGATATATCTCCTATATTCAATATTGCTAATTTGTATAAGTATCATGAGTCAGAGGATGAAGTTGTTATACGAAATGATTATCCTAAAAAACAAATTGAGGAAGTTGAATAGGTATTGGATCAGAGAGTTGGCAAGAGTACAAGAGGAAAAGATTACTATGAATATTTGGTGAAGTGGAAGAACCAACCTATTGAATATGCTTCATGGATTTCTCAATTTGAGTTGGATTTAGCTCAGGTTGGGACATCTCAATGATTTAAGAGAATCATTTCTTTCAACCCTAGTTGTTTGATGCAGGATTATCCTAGGTTGCCTTGTTATCCTGCTCATTCTTTTGTTCATTCTATGAGTTGATGTCGAGTGATCAATTTCTAGTTGATGCCAAGTGCTAGTTTCCAGTGGATGTCGAGTGATGTCGAGTGCCAATTTCCTAGTGGGTTTCGAGTTGTTTGTTTCTGGTTCTTAGTGGGAGCCGAATTGCATATTTAATTTTGATCATGAATTTAATGATAGGATCTTGTGTCAACCTTTCTATTATGTAATATTCTAGAATCTTCTGTAAGCCATTTTGGAAAGTATAAATGGAGGGCTTAGGCTTAGATTAAAGGGAGATTTTGGGAGAGTTTAGAAAGAGTAGGGTATGAGTTTGGAAATGCAAATTTGAAGCTGGATCGTGGATCTAGAAGTTGTATTCTATATCTGGCCGTAACCCAGAAGGCCTTATAGCTAAGCATGTATGTTATTTACTCGATGAATTAAATAAAGATATCTTGTTCTTTCTCCTTGGTGCTGTGTTTGTGTTGTGTTTTCCACTGTGTTAACTCTTGTAGGGTGGTTTGGGCATCTGGGTGAGCCTTTAGCCCTAGTTATTCTATCCTTGCCTACATCAATTTTGGTCTCTAATAATTGATGGTGTCTATGAATATTAACTCACAAGAGATAACATAGGAAAGTATGCAAGATTTTAATGTCTAAAAAAGAAACCTTGCTCTAAAAAATATCAAATAAAAATGACTGAATCTTAGCAACAAATAAACTGATATAAGAGATTGTTGCAGCACCATTCCATATATATCAACGCAATAAAAAAAGTAGAAAGACATTTTCCCTTTGGTAGTAAACAATAATAAATCTTATTCACCCAAGTTAACAATGTTATAAGGTTTACACTTTAGCAGAAAAAATCAATTTAGATTGTAAGAAATAATCTTGAGAAATATTGGCATAAAAAAAAATGCCATTCATAAAACAACCAAGCAACTGTTGAAGATAAGGTATAAACAGTCTCCATCAAAATAATGTAAGTTTCTGCAAAAGGGGTGTTCAACTTTGGAAGATATGGAGTTCACAATAAATAAATACAAATGTAAGCCTACACAAAGCTAATTAAGGCCACAAGTTCAACAAGAAAAGAGTTCAGTCATGCCAACTTTTACATAGATGGAAACATCAATGGAATTTTAAAATAGAATGAAAGCTTTTTGAATTCAAGTGCAATATAAAATTATAGAAAACAAAATTTTAAAAGCCAAGCCCTATTCACACTCTTTCCAATTTATCATTACATGTCAATCTAAGTCCAAATGCTATTCAAAATTTGACTATCTAAACTTTAAATGCTATAAAAAGTAATACCTTAAATAATGCTCAAAAAAATTATTAATTATTTTTTAATATTATAATATCATCATATGTGTTTAGAGAGTATCATCTTTGCCATCACATTCTTATCCACAAATTACATTTTCAATTGTTTCTAATATAATTTATGAGATTCTTCAGTCACCATCAAGAATTGTTTAACATATCATTGGTGTGCAATATAATGCAAAAACAAGCATGAGAAACCATTGATTCCATAAACAAATTATATCCAAAATATAGCCACATAAGGTTTTTCAGCAAGAAAAAAGTGCATCTTTTAATGATTTCCAATGGAAAGTATGGAGTTTCAAAATTTTAAACATCAAAACCTATCTTTTCCATTGCGTAAGTTACTTACATTTTGAACATGAAGAAAAATAAATGAAAAATAAATTTTGAAGACAAAGACGATCAACATAAAAAGACAAGGAGTTGTTAAGAAGATTGATAGTGCTACAATGAGTTGTCACATATAACCTCATAAAGAGGTATATCTAGGCATAACTTGAAGTGGATATGGGTATAAGTTTTTTTCTTTTCAAACCTTAGGTGTGTGAAGAGCCTTGAGGTGTTTGTATAGTTGCTCTCTTCATTTAACCAAGTCATATGGTCTCAACTAAGAAAACAAAATTATCCTTAATATCTTTCCATTATTTTGGTCTCAATCAAGAGAACAAAATTATCTTTAATATATTTCCATTATTTTCAAGTACTGCAGTCTAAATAGAGTATTTTATTGTAGTTTGAGTACTCAACTTGCAGAAATCAACACATGTCATCAACTAATCCATAGCAGTTATGTGTATAAAGAAAAATGTCTTATAAATTGTCAACAAGTTTGGTATTTCCAAATTGTTTTTTCTTTAGAAGAAACGAAATGGGAATCTCACAATTTATATCTTTTATTAAATAAAAAACTTAAATGGACATTCAAGTTTGGAAAAAACTAAACTTATGAATTTAATCAACGCACCAATAATCATCTCTAGAGAATAATCATTGTTTATTATTGCACAATGTTAGGGAAAAAGAGGGGTAAAAAATTATTAAGAAAAAATGGATTACAACAAGGAGATCTCAACAAGGAGCTCTATCCTAAGCAAAAAGTTCATCAAATTCTTGCATGAGCTCAAAGGGAAGTTGCCCCCTATCCATAATATTCCAGCCCAGAGCATGACTAGAAGCCCATTTGGCCAAACAATCAACAACTTTGTTCCATTCATGAGGAATGTAAGTAAACCTAATGAACTCAAGAGAGGTTTAAAAGAGAAGAGCCTGATTAACAATAGTGGCTAGCTTCCAACTAACATTCTCAAGCTCCTCTTATGAGGAAAGCAATTTCACGACCATTTGAGAGTCAGACTCACAGATAATCTTGCACCATACCCACAAACAACATTGTTCCACAACATATAAAATTGCTTGAGCCTCCATGAGATTGTTAGTGTAGTCACAATGTTGAGTAGAATTACTGATTATATTTATTTGCAATGACTTTTGTAAACATTTAATTACAAATTTTTTGAAACCCATAGACACCTATCAAAATATGAAGTTAGACCATAATAAAACTTCGGTAAAAAACTCAAGTTGTTGAAATGCTACCGTTGTGAAAGTTGAACAAGTAAATTTTTGTAAGTACAAGTTACTTTTTATATGTTTTTCTTTTTTACTTGCATCTGTTGTCTTTTACTAGGTTTTTGGTTAAGGTGTTGATTTTCTAGTGAACTAGCACATTGATATTTTTCTTGTGTTGATTGGCTCAACCTATGAGGTGTGAGATGCTTATTTTTCTTTTTGAAGTATTAGTGCTCATATTACAAACAACTATGTACAAAAACTTAATTCTTTCGTATTGTATATTTTTTGAAGAATTTTCTATGTTCATTCATTTATGCCTAATCCTTTTTTCTAGTGTTTTTATGTTAAACGAATGTTATTTGGAAGTACTTTGGGAGGGCTGCATTTTAACTAGTCTTAGAAAATTGATTTTCCATGATGAATTGAGCATCTTTATTTATTTTTGGTAAACTTTTATAGTTGTGCACCAAATTCTTAAATGTTGCTTGCCTTTTATAATATGCTTGTATTTATAGTTGGTACATTGCTACATAACTAACTCCACATTTTTTGACATAATTGGTGGATATATTGCATTGTTTAAACAAACAAGCCCAACAAATTAATTCTTTCATACTGTATATCTTTTGAAGAGTTTTCTCTGTTCATTCATTTATCATTCATTTATGCCCAATCCTTTCTATGGGTAGAGAATTTATTTTGAATTTATTCTGGTTTTTACAAATTGGACTACTAAAATCACCCAATCATCTCATCCTTTTATGGTGTTTTAATGTTAAAAGAGTATCATTTGGAAGTACTTTAGGAGGGACAACATTTTAATTAGTCTTAGAAAATTTTATTTCCACGATCCATTGAGCATCAAAATTTTTTAAAAACTTTTATAGTTGTGCATCAAATTCTTAAATGTTGTTTTCCTTGTATAATATGTTTGTATTTATGATATATGGTTGCAGAACTAACTCCGTAGTTTTTTATATAGTTGGTGGCTATACTAGGTATAATAAGAGCATTAGGTAAAATTATAATTTTATACTTAGTATGTCTTTTGACTATAGAAGAAATTAAATTCAAGACTTTTTAATAATTACATAATTAGTGGTTGTACTAAGAATAATAAGAGCATTATAATAAGAGTTCAGTATGTCTTTTGACTGTATAAGAAACTGAATGATACTTTTTAATACTGTTGTTAGTTTTACTTTACCTGCATCATATTTTCTAGGATTCACTAAAATTTGATTTATTGATTGCAGTTTGTTTTCCTCTCTCAAAGAAATCTCAATTACTATTAAGTATAAGATTATTGTTTATGATATTACTTATTAGTAGTAAAGCCCAAATGAATGCAACAAGAAAAGGATGAATGTTTATACTACTTTTATCTATGTTCATTTAGCTATGTATTGAAAGGATTATAAGGTATCTCCTTTTAGATGAAATGTAATGTGAAACTTATGAGATAGAAATTGTTCAATAAGTTTGTTGCATGTTAACATATGAAATGAATTTCTATATAATTAGTTAGATCCATATCAATCCACGTCGGCATAAAAAGGTGCATTACATGTGCTAGAATTCACTTATTTGATTCACTAATCACTCTTAACCATGTATTCAAAAGATTATTTTCTTTGCCTCTTGCCCATTAAATGAAAGCAATGTGAAGTCTATGAGATAGAAAAGTGTTCAACAACATTATTATATTTTATTCAAGGCATCAAGTGAGTGACTATATGACAAGAGGAAGTCAACTTTTTGGTATTTTAAATTTTTGATTTCATAAATTTGGTCAATGTGTGCTTATTGTATTGTATGGGATGTGAGGGAATGGTTGATTATAAAAAATATTTTAATATAAAATAATCAAATTTTACTAAAATAATTTTTTTTTTTGAACTGGATCCAACACCATAATATTGTCAATAATATTTTATCCATCTTCATATTAGCTCAAATTATTTTGACATAATCCATGGGGTCATGAAACTAATAGCCTATAGAACTAAAATCATTTTGACATAACCAATGGGGTCATAAAACTAATAATCTGCTAAAAAGAGCATAGTAAAATTGAAACAAAAAACTAATTTCCAAGGAATCCTTTTGTATTCATTAGACGAAGCTCTTTTTGTCGATGTCGACCCCTCATCTAGACACCCATGAAATTTGGGACTTCCAATAGAAATGGGATAGGAAAAACTTTAACCTTTAGTTTGTCCTCTAACTAAGTTATTTACTAATTACAAGTTATATCATATGTATGAAAAAACTCTTTCTATTGATCCCTCATTTGGGCACTCAAAATTTGAGACTTCTAATGACAATTAGATAGGAAAAATTTAAACCTTCACTTTAACCTCTGATTAAGTTATTTACTAATTACAAGTTACATTATTCTATATTAATGGAAGTAATATGACCCTAATAGCTATCAAAGTCTAAACTCTTCTAATGACAACTTTGTTGAAGGACCGACACCTATAGCAGGCAACTTGATGAAAACTTTAGTCAAAACATGGCATTAGAAATTGAAACGATTCTTGGACCTATTGGATACAAATGCTAGTTCTATACATTTTGGAGGTTCTTGTTACAAATTAAAATGAGTTACTAGAGTCATTTGGAAATGTATGGGAAAAAAATTGAATACATGTATTATCATTCTAATTGAGACTTGTCCAAATTTAAATATCATCCCTAACTTATTTTTTAAAAGTATTAATTCTAATGTTTATAAAGAGAAAAGTTAATCTCTTTATACAATGACTTTGGCTTATGATACAAGGTTTTGATTTATCAAAGAAGATAGGAAATATATAACTTTTCAAGAATTGGCTATTCACAATAGAATGGGAAAATGAGATTATTTAAAGAATAATTTTCAAGGAAAAAGGGTCTTCTTTTATGTATAAGACTTGGAGCTATATGAAGGAGGAATATCTTTTAGATATTAATTGCAATAGAGGAAAATTGATGTAGAGCCCTATGTATTCACCTTCAAGGAATCTTAGTTCAACTCAAGGGATTCACAATAGGCTAGTACACCCTCAATGAGCCAAGAACATCTCAAAGATTTCAACAAAGAACCCTAGCATTATACACCAATAAAGACAACATCTTCATTTACACAATCAGATTTCTATGTTTGATTACATTATTTATAAATTTTAATCCTTAATATTTATTTCCAAACCCCTTTTAAAATTTTTTCCAAATTATGAATACTAAAACATATCCAAAGCTGAGCCAAAAAAAATAAAAAATCCATTGCAAGTTATACTCTCTATACTTAGACCCATTTTCTCTATCATAAACCAGAAGTGAAAACAATAACCTTGCATAGGGCATCAAATATCTTTCACAAAAAAAATTCAAATAACACCAAACTAATTCCAAATTATCCATGTATGAGTCTAGTTTCCAAATCTGTAAGCCATTAATTTCTCCCATTCATAAATAATTGTATAAGACAAATCTTTTCCTATAACACCATTGAAGGCATTTAAAAACTAGTTTTCACTCAAATACTCATAACTATAAAAAATCTGCATAAAAATGACTCAAACCAAATGGAAATGAAGTATAATTCACATATCTTTCCAATTAATATTATTAGAGGTCTTTACTCTCCAAAATTTATCCATACCACATGTTGCAACATGACTATATTTAGGGAATCTCAAATTTGCAAATACCTACTTTCACCAAAATGCTCATAACTTATTGAATTATTTATAAAATTGAACCAAAAAAAAATAATGAGAATTAGGATTCATCATTATATCTATCCATTACTATAGTACATATTTTCCAAGCCATAAAGGTCTGTACAAGGCCTAGAAACAACACAAAAACTAAAATAACAACAATAGAATTAATCAAAAATGTATCAAAGTATTCCCTCTTCTCCAAATTAATTTGCTTCAACCATAAAATGGTAATTATACCCATTTTATAGTTATAGACCTTCTTAACTACCCCCAAGACCAACCATATACTTTTTAACATCATTTTTGCATTGTTAGCAACTTTATCGGTGTTGCATTATACAACTTTTTATGCAACTTTTACATTTTTGACAAAATGGCTTCATAGCCTTTACAACTTGACCCAAATACAATATAGATGACTCAAATGGATTTAAATATCTCAAATAATAAATCTTAACTTTATCATGTTCTTACATACTTTAGGTGCTCCTGCACCATACTCCTAACCTTGAAAAGTTTACAAGTCTCTTGGAAACATGGAACCAATAACCTACAAAAAAAAAAAAAAAATTGACCAAAAATCTTCAAATTTTTCTTCACTCAACTTATTTTCCTTTTCATACCTCTATCACCATCATATCTTCCTTTTAGGACATAGGATTGCCCTCAAAATGACCTCAAATATTCCTATAAGTGGAGCATTAATGACTACAACTTCCATGATGCCTCATCAGTCAGAGATCCACCTTTACCATTCTGCTTCAAACTCATCCATATGCCCCACCTAGGAGTTCTCCTCTTTGCCTCTCTCCCTAGTCCCTTGGCAATAAAATGGACCACTCCTTGGCCCTAGACCTTCTCTTGGCCCTTGATAGACTTTTAGTGTCTGTACACACAACCCAAACTTCACATGTAGCAAGATGGATGAGCACTTGCAACCAAAACTCATCAACAAAATAAGCACCAAATCTCCAAGGTCCTGGTGTGGATTGCCTCCCTCGACATTCTACCCACACACTCAAGATCTTCAAGCTCTAATACCAATTTTATGAAGAGCCCTCTATATTTACCTTTAAGGAATCTTAGTTCAACTCAAAAAATTCACAATAGGCTAGTACACCCTCAAGGAGCCAAGAACATTTCAAAGATTTCAGAAAAGAACCTTACACCAATAAAGACAACATCTTCATTTTCACAATTAAATTTCTATGTCTGATTACATTAATTATAACTTTTAATCCTTAATGTTTCTTTCCAAACCATTTTTGAAATTTTTCTAAATTAGGAATATGAAAACACTCCAAATTTGAGCCAAAAACAATAAATCCATTGCAAGTTATAGTCTCTATACTTAGACCCATTTTCTTCATCACAAACCAGAAGTAAAAACAATAACCCTACCTAGGGCATCAAATATCTTTCACAAAACAAATTAAAATAACAAAACACCAATTCCACATTATCCATTTGTGAGTCTAGTTTCCAAATCTGTAAACCATTTATTTTTCTCATTCATAAATAATTGTATAAGCACAAATCTTTTCCTACAACACTATTGAAGGTATTTAAAAATCAGTTTTCACTCACATACTCATAACTATTACAAATATGATAAAAATGACTCAAAAAAAAAAGTAAATAAAGGATAATTCACATATCTTTCCAAAAAATATTATTAGAGGTCTCGAGTCTCCAAAATTTGTCTGTAACACATGTTGCAACATGACTGTATTCAAGAAATCTCAATTCGACAAATACTCACTTTCACCAAAATGCTCATAACTTATTCACTTCTTTATAAAATTGAATCAAAATAAAATCATGAGAAGGAGGATTTATAATTCTATCTATCCATTACTATATTACATGGTTTCTAGGCCATAAGGGGCCACACAAGGTCTAGAAACAACACAAAAACTAAAACACCAATCAAAACAACAATAAGAGAATGCACCAAAAATGTATCAAAGTATTTCCTCTTCTCCAAATTGATTTTTTTTTAACCATACAATGGTATTTATACCCATTTTATAGTCAAAAACTTTCATAACTACCCCCACGACCAACCATATACCTTTTTACATCATTTTTGTATTGTTAGCAACTTTCTCAATGTTGCATTTTACAACTTTTTATGCAACTTTTACATTTTTGACAAAATGGTCAGAGCCTTAAAAAATTTACCCAAATACAATATAAATGACTCAAATGGATTTAAATATCTCAAATAAGGAATCTTAACTTTCTCATGTTCTTGTACTTTATGTGCTCTTGCACCAAAAATAAAGTGGAAATCATTTTTTTATTTTATACATTTTGATTGTAATGATAGGACACAAAAAGATCATGTGATCATTTGGTTATATTAATAAATAAGGATGAGTTTATGTTACATATCTTATGGTCTATATATTTATTTTTTCTGATTTTTCTTTTTCGTAATTTTGAATATCTTCTTCCATTGTTGTATCAAGCATATATTGTATGTAATGATGTGGTTCACATACTCATGTCTTGCAGAATAGGATGTTTAACTTCTCTTATTTTGTCTGTAATGTGAAAGACTAAATAGGAAATTTTTTAGTTTTTTATTAGTCTTTCTCCATGTTTAAGTTGGTAAATCTAGCAATCACATTCATTCCATCCTTATGGATGGATGTTAGTATGCCTTAGTGTCTTTAGGTTAAACACATATCAAGTTATTTGATTCACTAAATATCATCTAGGAGAGAGTTTTACCTTTCAATTTAGAGGAGATTTATCAATTAATGATTACTTATCCAACCATTAGTATATTTTGTTATTCTTCTTGGGCATTTGGAGTTAACATATTTATTTATTGTTGAAGGAAAAATGTGTTCACTAACAATTTTGGCAACCTTGTTGGGGAAATAGAAATAAATATCAGTGCCTGACATTTGGTTCGTTAGTTTGTTTATATTATCTCTGTATGTAGGAGATTGACAACTCTATCAAAAAAAAAAGACCACAAAAGATGAGACCCAATCCTACATCCTTAAAATCCTCCAGATGCAAAACAAAGTGTTGCTTGATTTTTTGGAGCATTTTAAGGAAGTATATCACACACTATGAAAACAAACTTAAGCATTGAAGAGGATCATATAACTACCTTTATACAAAGAAGTTTGCATTATAGATTTCATAAGCTAAAAGATCTAGAAGAATACAAAAGAAAAGTGCAACAACTAGAAGAAGAACTGGAGGTTGATGATGAAGAAGCTTCAATCATTTTGATTGCATCCCTCTCACAAAATTACCTCATTACTAATGAGAAAGAAGTTCAATAAGAAGTCTCTCATCCTTGTGAAGAGAAAAAGAACTTTAGTTGAACTAAACAAGCTACCAGAAGTCTGAAGGAAAATGAGGTAACTGATTCCCCTTTCCTTCTATACATTGAGAGCTTCAGTTTTAAAAGTCAAGAAGAACATCCTACTACAAAAAATGTAGAGGAAAAAACTTTTCAAACTTGTATGCAACTTGAATATGAAGTTTTTCATTTCATATTTGAAGTTGATAGTTCTTTTTACCTAAAATAATGTGATGGTCCTATTTTAGAATCCTTTTTTTTTTCAAGATGAGATTTTTCTATGCTCTTCTAACAAAACTTGTCATGAGGGTGAAGTAGAATTATGCTCTAGGAAAGAGTCCCTTAGCTATGAAAATTGACTTGGAGAAGAACTTTTTGTAGCAAATAAGGATCAAGACAATGACAACTCAGGGAAAGTAGTGTTGCCTCAATTATTGTTGGATAGCTTGGATAACACTTCTTTTTGCAAAGATTAGATCACAAAGAAATTTTTCTAATCTTCCTAGCAAGAAATGGTGAAATTTCATAAAGATTGGGCATTAATAAGGAAGAATGGTATAAGTGAAGAAATTCCTTTTGCCCTCATTCTTTTTCTTGAATTTAAAAGTATTGGAAGTTATCCTTTTTCTAAAAAGAATAAAAAGTGAATACTTTCATCTTTATGTACAATTAGAATATGAGGCCTTTATTTTTATTTGGATAGAGAAGGATGCAATTTTTCAAGTTGGACTACTATAGAATATATATCTTCATATGAAATTTCTTGTGTTGAAAGTGAAACTAATTTGTGCCTTGCTAAAAGTTCTTCAAATTGTGCAAATATAAAAGGAAAAGATTTTTTAGATGCATGTAGAACTTAATAATGACAAGAGTATTGAAGTGTTGTAACTCCAATCATACTTAGCTTATATGGGAGGTGACTCTTTATACAAGTTGAAGATCATCAAGAGATTCTTGGCAACCATCAAGAAAGAAGATCTCTTGATGATCTCCACCTTGTATAAAGAATCTCCTCCCCCACATTGCTCAACATAAATGTTGATGTTTTTCTCAACCCAAATGTTTATGTATCAATAATTCATGCCGACATTCAAAGATGAAGGAATAGAATTTTATTTGTTAGTTCAAGATCAATAACAAGACTATGATGATTTCTCCCCATGTTCTGACATATATCAAGTCTTGATCAAAACCTGCAAGTGTCAGTGATTGTATTTTATTTTTGAAGTTTCAAGTTTGTTAGAAGAGATAGTTCAAGATAGATTGAACCAAGAAAAATAACTCCCCAACCATTCATCACAGTTTCTCAAGGGGGGATGTGATTGAACATGTGAAAGGAGATGCCCATACTACAAACGGCACATTGTCAATGGTGATTTTGTGAGCCATGAAATTATAATTGTATGTGCAAAGTTGCCAAGGCTAGGAGGAATCCAAAACCTAATAGTTTACTATCAAAATGGAGAGACCATGTATGTTTCAAAGGTAATGGTCTAGGTGGTTTCTATAGGTACTATAGCAAAGAGATAACCAAATCAATCATGAAATGAGCACCATGCACTCGAGTGTTAATCAAGAATGGAGATAGTAAGCACTATCTTGAACATTAGTATAAATTAATATTGTTTTGGGTAGGATAGTGTACTTATGAGAAGGAGAAAATTAAACTCATGCAAACTATATGAAATAATTTCTAAGCCTAAGAAGAGTATGTTAGTTAGTTCAATCAAGGTGGGCATCGAGTTCATCATTCAAATATGCAAAGGGTGTTAGATTTTAGAGCTAGTAAATTAATGAGTTTTAGAGGAAATCACATATAAACTATTGAGAAACATGGCAATAGATGCACAATTAAAGAAATTGAAGAGACATTGTGAGTCATCAAGGCCCTAGTTTTTTCCAAACTAGATTTCAATGAGACACCAATTTATTTTGAGGGCTATCCTCCTATTTGTGCAACTAAATCCACCTTCAGCAAAAAGAGAGTCCATTAATTAAGGCTTTTATAATTCTTCTTGGTAAATTGGGTCTAGAAATGGGATATGAATAGAGAATGTTTGTGTAATGAATACTAATGAGAAAAAGGGGGTGGAGTCATAATCAAGACACTAAGCAAGAGAGTTTCTTCTAAAGATATATTTGGAGAAAGTATATTATTATAGAGCTTGAGTAGTTATGGGTGACCGATATGCATATAGAAATTGTGATGTAACAAAGTCAACTAAAAGTGAATATGCATACAAACCTAATTGGGACCAAGTCACATTGATTATGGGATCTGGTAAATTATTAAGTCTTATGTTGTTTCAAAATCAATTCTTCAACACATGGAGGCATGGACAATGCATATGACTAGTTTAACAAAATTTCAATGATCATAAGTGGAAGAGAAAGCCAATTGTATTAATAAAGATGAGCCCAATATTATATTATAAAATGATCATGATATGTATGAGAATTTTTACAAATTATAGAGAAATCCCTCTAGTGTCTATTTCAAGCCAAAACATGAACACTAATGGATGCATTCATTTCATGTGTTGGAGATGCCAACTAAATGTTGACATGATAGTCATTTTTTTTATTAGTGACATACATTTATTCAGATTATAAGCATCTACCAAGCATATTGTATAATTAACAATGTTATCCAAGCATTTTAGTTGCTACTGAGTCCCTTAGGCAATTTTAGTTTGCAATGAGCATCTTAGTGTATACTAAGTCATGCAGTGGTTTTTGAGTTCACAATTGATGTGATAAGAGTTTAGTGTTAACCGAGCTACTCAGTGTTAACCAAGTGATTTATTTTTTTAACCAAGTGATTTAGTTTTTCTGTTGAGTTTCATAGTATTCACCAAATCACCAATGTAGATCAAGTCCAAGACTACTTGGAAGTGATTAGTATGTACTAAGCTTCTACATCTATTGAGTGCATGATGATTCTGAGCATTGACAGTGGATACCAAGTATCAAAACCTCACCGAGCTAGTCTTTAGAACCTAAGTTCCTATAGTGTGGGTTGACTTTGTGCATTTTGTGTAAACTTGTATTATGGCCAGCTTTGTAATTTGATTAATTGAATTGGTAGATATCTAATGAATTGTATCACATCTAAAGTGTGTGAATAGAGTATTGAAGAAATGAAATAAAAAGGAAGTAGAAGAAGAAAAGTACAAGGCCACAAGTAGTATAAGGTGTAGCAAAGATTCATCTATCACATCAAGGTAATTTTTATGCTCAAATGTATCTTATTTAGCAAACAAAGTTGTAGATCAGAGATCAAGCCATTGTTTCATCCTAACAAGTGGATCAGTCAAATACTTTAACAAGGTAGACCTAATAGTTTTGTGTAAGTCTCTTTACCAAGTGCATAATTCATTATATGTTTGTAAATCCTTTAGCAAGGTGAACCTAGCAGTCCTTATTGCTCCTAATAGGGTAGATCATCAGAAGTGATCATTGTAAGCCTTAACAAGCCAAATTTATATTGCAATACTAAAGCTTGTGGGTATCATCCCCACCCTAGTTTTACTTTTTGTTTGGAAGGTTTCTAGGTCACCAAAATTGTGTGTCAAGAAGTGTTATGTGTGCTTTAATGTTTTCAGTTTCTCATGCATGCAATTAGATCATAATACACTTGAAGGATAAATTTCTAATTAAGGATTCAATTTTATACGTTAATAATTCACTCCTCCCCTCTCAGTAACTTAGCCCATGATAATATTTCCAACAATTGGTATCAGAGCTTTTGTAGTTCTCAGAGAAAAGTTTAATAGCTTAAGAAAAGATCAAAGCCTATGGAAATATTTAGACTTGACAAGGCTATTTAGGCAATGAGAAGCTAGATTTGGAATTGACTATTGCACAACTCAAGAAAGCAAAGGAGCAACTCTCTCAATCCCTAAAAAGAAGAAAAGATCTTGTAATCCATATGAATGACCATCTCTACATTGAAGAAATCCATTTAGCAAGAAGTCTAGATAAAGCCAATGAAGCAATCAAAGAACTATTAGAAAAGAATGGTTCACTTCAAGAAGAAGTAAGAAAATTAAGAAGAGAGCAAGAAATTCAATTAGTAAGACTATGTGAAGTTATGGAAGAGAAAAACAAGATAAAAGATGAGACCTTCAACAAGCTAGCTTCATTAATGATCTCACCAATGCAAATGAGGAAATCATGAATCTAAGATCAGAGAATGAAAGATTGTAGAATGATTTAATCACTGAAAGGAAAACCAATGAAAGGATGATGAAATCTCAAGCAGACATAAATCAGTTGAATGAGCAAAGTCATTACAGAAAAAAAGGAAAAGAAGGAATTGGATATATAGAAGAAGGTGAATCATCCAAGCAAGGAGCTCAAAAGAATCAAAGACCTACTTGTAGTCATTGTGGTAAGATAAGTCATACATAAATCAAATGTTGGAGCAATGGAAAATAAAATTTTAATGGAAAGTACAAGAATTGCAATCAGCATGGTCATAGAGCTAATGAACGCAAAGAGAATTTGAAGGCAAATGTCACAAATGAAAGAAGCACAGGCACAAGTCATTAGAATGCCAAAGTAAGATACTGAACCTAGTAGAATAGATTGTGAAAGCTATATTTGGTTGGAACTATAACACTTGGTGCAAATGTCATTTGCTATGGACAATTTGGAGACATTGGAATGAACTATGTAAAGAATCACATGAGGAAAAGAGATACTACTAGAAGATGTTTCATTTGTACAGAACTTGGTCATCTTGCCAAGAACTATATGAATATTGAAAGAATTGAAGATGAAAAGAAGGCAAAAGATGATAACATTAGAATGTAGATGAGGCAAAAATGGTTCCAAAGTCTTTTGAGAATACAAGTCTGGCTATGATGAACAAGTCACTCAATAATTGGGTGACTCCATGTTTTCCACTTGATTTCTCAAAGAAAAATTGGAACTAGGATACTAAAGAAGACATCTAATATTAGCTCCAATTTGTAGAATGAAAGATCCATATCAGCATTCAAGATGCAAAGGGATCATCGAGTAAAAGATGGTAGTCACTACAAAGTTACTATCTTACCGAGTGAGGTTGGGTTGCAAACTCTACCAAGCAAGGTCAGGAGTAACTAAATTTTGTGTAGTTACTGAGCATTCAATGAAAGTGTAATGGATGATAGTCTGTCAATTAAGTGAACAATTTTACCAGGAATTTATGGTGAAATTTGATAAAAAGGGTGAAATCAAAGTCATTTCTCACTATGAATTTTTGAGAGCTATTTGTGTAGACAATCTTCTAAGCATTCAAGTAGTTTGAGTGAATTGTTACTAATTTTTTTTGTATTCTCTCAAACCCTACCAAGAAAAAATGACATCCACCAATAGCAAATCAAAGAAATATTTAGACATGTTGGTTCAAGTGTGGAATAGAAGACATTAGCTTTCAAGTTGAGTCTTTCCATTGTAGAAACCCTAGATTTGAGTGGAGCTCAGTAACAAATTCCACCATAGGTACTATTAATTAATGATATCCATTTGCATTTTAAGTGTGCTATTTAAGAGATTGGTACATTAGAAATGGATGTAATCCTTGAAAATCTATGTGTCAATGGTGAGTTGAAACCAAAAAATTAACATCTTGAAACAAAAGGTTTAACCCACATTCCACATATGCCATAGAAGTTCCAAATAAAATGTACAAGATATATTCTCAATCATGTACACAACACTTAGCTATGGTTGGAACAACTAGTTTTGATAACTAAGAAGATGATCCATAGGATCACTTGTCTTCCCATGTGGACCAAAACTAAAACAATCAAAGCCCTAAGTTAGGTTGAACTAGAGAAGAAAACCCTTGTTGAGTGGGATGGAAGGGGAATGAAGATTAGCAATGTAACTGATATGGAACTCAAGTTCAACACACATATCATTGCCAAAAAGATTTATAGTTCAAGTAGATTGAATAGCGTATCATGTAAAGTAGTGGATCTGGCATACAAGGTGGTCAAGAATAACATGTCACTTGACCTTGCCAAGTACTACTGAATCAATTCAACAAAAACATGGAAAGCATCAAAACTTAAAAGAATAATCCATGTAAGTTCGGTTCAATCTTTACTTGTTTATTCTTCTATGTTCAAAATTTTTTCCCATCGAAAGGTATAGTAGTTTTGAGGAAGGATATACCTGTTCTTTACCAAATTAATGAATATATTGTTGAAATGGGAGAAAACTATGCAAGTATCATGGTAACTACTTTGATGCATTTAAAGAGAAGATGAATAATAGGTACAAGATTCCCAAAAAGTTAGTTGATGATTACAAAGATGATATTTTTTTCATGGTTGATAGTGACAAAGTATACATTTAGGTAGTCAGGCTAAGGATAGTATGGGTAAAACCTCTAGGATATAAGGTAAACATTGATGAAACTAAAGACATAATTGAGGCATCGATCAATGAGCATGTTGATCCTAAAGATACATAATTTTTCACCTATGATGAGGCAAAGGCCAAAATAGAACTGGAAATCAAACTCCCTTAGGTAGTCAACGAGGGCAAGAAGAGAATTGTAAAATTGAAAACTAGCATCACTCTTTTGTTGACTAAAGGAAAAGGAGGAGATGAAGAAGTACAAGATGAAGAGAAATCAAAGGATGAAGAACCATTGAAGAAGAAAGGCAAGATAGTTATTACCAAGCCTGTCAAGACATCTACTGCTATATTCACCAGAAGATCATCTAGGAAGAAAGCAGATAAGGAAGGAGGAGATATAATCTTCAAGAGGCCTCCACCCAACTTTCAAGAAAGAATAAAGAATTAAAATAAGGGGCTAGGATAACAAATTTCAAAGCACTAAAGTATGATACTAGGACTATAGAGGAGCAAAATAAAATAGAATATATACTAATATCTAAATTGGGTAAGTGGAAGTACTCCCCAGACCAGCATGCTTAGCAGATTCCAAATGTTATTATGGAAAAGGTCAAGCCAAGATGGGAGAATGCCATGAAAATTTCCAAAGAAATATATGAGCAGACCCTAAGGAAACTCATGCCAAATTTAATGACAAGGAGGTAAAGGAATCTTTGAAAAAAAATGAAGAAAAGCTTACTTTGAGATTCAACACTTGTCTTGTGCTATTAAAAGAAATTGAGCATGTTGTAAGGAATGCTAAAAACACTTGGAAGAATATTTATATTCTTCACAAACTGATTGATTTTTTAGTTAGTGTCAGTGACAAAGAGGATGATGATGAACTATAAAAGGATAAAGAAATTGATGCTGAAGAAGTCACTCATTTTGACAATATAGATGATGAAGGAGAAAAAGGGTGGGAAGCTACTGAGGAAGACTTACCAAATGTGAAAGATATTGAGGAAACTGACCAATAAAAAATGTCGTATTGATGATAGCCTCACATCCTCATTCTCCAAGAAAAGTTATGAAAACATAAAGTTTGGAGAAAGCTTCAGCAAGGTTGATTGTGATAAGCATAGCTAGCAAAAGCACTCAATCAATCCTTGAACCTGTCCAACTTAGCACCACATTAATTAAAGTGTTAAGAACTTCATCTACCAAGCTGGAAACACTTCATTCTTCATTAGTTTTGGTAACTTTAGGTATTTCTACTAGTGGTACTTCGGGAATAAGTACTATAACTACTTTTTTAGCAAGCCCTACTATTTCCACAATTATTTCCATTCCTAGCATGCAAGTAATAAGTACAAGGAGAGTTGAGACCAAGCCTCAACCAAGCACAAAATTTGTGGGAAAAGGGAAAGAGAAGGAAGAAGGCATAGATCTTTATGAGGAGATTGTTATTCCTAATTGAGACATCTCCAATCTCAATCTTGATTAGATGCATGTTTTTGGAGAACTTCTTCAAAAGAAAGCTAATAAGTAAAGGCTTAGAGAAGAAAGGAATATGGAATTAAAAATAATAGAAGATGCAAAGAATATCATTATAGAGGCTATAAACATAGAGGTTTCTACCTCTCAACTAATTTTGGATCAGTTAGCAAAGGTAGTCCAAAGATACAATGAAGATTTGGATGGACAAGAGAAATTGTTGCAGAGAGTTGAAAAGAAATTTGAGAATAAAGTTTTAGAACTTATTGCTCAACAAATTGCAATCCATTAAGTAGAATTATCTATTATTTTAGGCTCATTGGAGACCTCCTACAACAATGTATCTTCACTATATGGAAAACTCTATGACATTTCAATTTTCATTAAGGAAATAAAAGATAAATTGTCAAAAATTGATAAGGATCTAAGGGCAAGTGCATATCAATTGCAACTTGACCCGAGTTCAAGCTCTACCTACTTCAAAAAGATCAAATTTCTAACTAATAAGTAGGCAGAATTATGTAAAGAATAGGCATGAATAAGAGCTTCATTGATAGATATTCAGAACATGATCCTCCCAAGCATTGTAGAAATAAATTACACATGCTAAAATGCTCATCCAGGACAATAACTTCTCCATTGTAGACCATATGATAGAACTATCAGCAGAAGTGCAAATTGTACTACACACAAGAAAGGTGTTGCTAGAGAATTAGGACAAGACTTTGGCACTTATCTTAAAGGTACACTCAAATTTATTGTCACATTTTGACATTACTTTATAGTATATATAGCATAAATCTTTGGCATCAATGTCAAAAAGTGGGAGAAGATTGGAAAAGATTAAAGATTGAAAATGCATATTATATAAAAGGGGAGAATATTGAAGATTGTAAATAAGATGTATATATCAGATGTGAAAAGATGTAAAGTACATTGTATATTATGTATGGGGGTGCATTACTATATTATTCATGTATATAATTACATCTCTTACAAAACCAATTTTGAAAAATCCCAAAAATAGTATACTCTACCAATTTGAAGTCATAAGGTGATGGATAAAGGCATTAATGAACTTTTTTCAGTTTTGGTTGATAAGTGTTTTTGTTACTAATGCCAAAGGGGGATATTGTTGACATTATAGTCATGTTTGTTATTAGTGACATACACTTATTCATATTATAAGCATCTTCTAAGAATATTGTATAGTTAACAATGTTATCCAAGCATTTTAGTTTCTATCGAGTCCCTTGGACAGTTTAGTTTGCACCAAGCATCTTAGTGTAAATCAAGTCATGAAGTGGTTATTGAGTTTGTAGTTGATGTGATGAGATTCTAGTGTTGACCAAGATACTCAGTGTTAATCAAGGGATTCAATTTAGTTTCACAATATTTTCTAAGTCACCAATGCAAACTGAGTTCAAGACTACTTGGAAGTGATCAGTATGGATTGGGCTTCTACATCTATCGAGTGCTTGATGATGCTGAGCATTGATAGTGGATGTTGAGTATTAGAACCTCACCAAGCCAATCTTCAAGACCCACGTGTAACGCCCCACCAAGGGATCCAAAAGAATTAACCTAAAGTTTTACTAAGTTTGCTAAACATTTTTTTTTTAACAAGAAGTATAACGTACACATCAAACACATAGTAGCGGAAGCAATAACATGTAATCATTGACAACATACATTGTAAGTTACATTTCTTAAAGATCCCAAGACGTTGAGTCATGTTTAAATTTAATTAATTCTAAGTCTAACAACTATCACATACATATGAAAGAATAATCAGAAAGTCCCATGTCCATAATATACATTTGTTCTGAATGCCTCTCGGCAAATTAATTCGGAATGCTCAATCATCCACTATACAACTCACAGGGTATGAAAGGCTTAAAAGAATATACATATGTAATAATAGAAATACATCAACCTCCATGAATCCATGATACAAAGTACAGTAAAGATATATACAAAACTATTCACCATACTTGATACGTCCATACATCCATAATGATAAAAAATCTAACATAACATCTAACCATCCATCATAATAATCCAAGGACATAGTGAAGGTAAATGCCAATCATGAAAACTCCAGCCACGGTGACCACGGAATGGATCTCAATGGTAAGAGTAAAAGCACTACCACCCGACCGCGTGGAACCTAAATGGTCCACTCCCACCACGCTGAGGAGATAGTCTCAAGTCCCAAATAGGATAACAAAACCTATAATCATAAATACTCTCTAAGTCCAGGAAATCCTATAAGTATGCTAACTCAAGGGTTCCTAAAAATATTGAAATCTAAATCCCAGAGGTACCACAAGACACGTAGAAAACCTAATATGCAAGCGGGAAAGTGTCATCGCAAAAGTCACGTAGAAGTTACCCGAGCAATCCCTTAGAAATCTCGGGTCCCTACTGATCCCTGCGGCCACTAGTATCCTCTCGTACTGACGAGGCATACTATGGAATGCAAGGTCGTAACCAAGCGTTCTCTCTACCCCATCCTAGTCTGTACTAGCACTCAAGGCATGGGAGAGAACATAAAATTATCTTATTAGGTTCATTTTCCCTTATTTAGTGTAAATGTTTTCACTTATTAAAACAACTTACAATGGGTTACTCCAGGAAGCCTCTTAGGGCCCCGATCCCCATTGCAAGCCACTTCCCGACTCTACACATAGATAACCTACCCTAGGCTCATGAAATCATAAATCAAAGAATCATAATAAAACCACCTCGGTCCTATACAAGCAACTGAAAAGACATCATAAAAGATAAGCCACAAAACTACATCAGTTCTTCATGAGCAACAGATAAGCATCCAATAATAATCATATGATCATGACAGTTCTCTATCAGCAACTGAAGGCATCAATGATAAATCACAAAATCCAATGGTTCTCCAATGAGCAACCAGAAAGTATCCCAATAGTAAGTTACAATACTGATCGAAGACTCCAAAATGGTCAAGTCAAAACATGACATCATCAAGAACATAACCAACACTTCAGTCCTCTTAAGCGACCGAAAAGCAAACCAAGTATAACTGATCGAGACTCAAAAATGGTTATCAAATATAACTGATCGAGACTCGAAAATGGTTAAGTCAAGTATCTCAAATAAATACACCTCAGCTTCACACAAGGAAATTGGAAAGCAATAACAAACAGTAAACACATCCATCATAGAGCATACTATCACATTACCTTGGTTGGTTTGAAAAGATCGAGAACAAATCATCATAACATCACATTCACAACCCCGAGCCTCTGGGGACAACCTAAACTAGTCAACGCTAAACCAACCCCATAACACTCAAACATAAACAATATATAGAAAACATCATAGTCTCACAATTGGTTTTGATTTGAAATATACAGTTGAGTTAAACAATAAGGTTTCAGTTTTCAGTGTTTATTTTCAAATAAAAAGTTTTATAGTTCAATTTAATTGATAATATACTATTGAGGTTTCCATTTCCAGTTGAACGTATGTTTTAAACAGATAGAACCCATAGTTCACCTTTACAAAGTAACCTGTTCCTAACTCCAAATGAAACACCTAATTACCCTTAATTGATCTTAAGTCAAAGTCCTAAAACAATCTAAGGTAATAATTAAATTATTAATAATCCTTGTTGATTATAATAATCTGAGCTTCCATTAAAATCGATGTTATAATATTAAACTTGCTTACACAAATATTCGATTTAATTAATCTTAATTAAGTCAAACTATAACTAAGATTAATTAATGATACATAAAGAATCATATTATATTTATTAATAATTTATTTATTTATAAAATTATTAATAAATAATAATAAAATTTCAATATAATTTAAAATTTAATAATTTTAAATTATCTAATAACAATATTAAATAAAGTAATTCTATTTAAAACGTTTTTTTTTTTTTTTTAAACGATTTATAAAAATTTAAATCGTAATTTTTAAAAAAATAAATAAAACAATGGCATTTTTAAAGGCTCGTCGGCCTGCCGTCCACCTGCGGGCGCAGGTGTTACTGCTGTCGCAAGTAGCAGTACTTCGTACTGCTGCTGCGCAGTAGTACCACCTGTTGCGGCAGCGTGAGAAAGAGTGTGGGGCATGGGAAGTGGTGGCCCCGCTCCACCCCAAATATATTATTATTATTATTATTATTTATATTTTTTTATTTTTTTAAATATAAAAAAAATCTCCATTTTTTATTTTAATAAAAGTATTAAATAATTAATTTTATTTTAAATAAGATTTATTTAATTTTATTAAAACAATAAATATATATATATATAATAAATAATGTTTATTTTAAATTTAGTTTGATTTAATTTTCATTAAGACAATATCCTCCAAGGAAAATATATATATATATTATATATATATATATATATATTTTTTTAAAACTTAGAACTTTCAGTTTTACATTCAAAATCCTTACCTAAATAAATCTTAATTTCTAAATCAAGAAAACAAGGGTTCTAATAATTCATCCAGTCTCCATGGATACAGAAATTATTGATGAACAATTAATAAATTCACAATATTGAAAGCTTAAAACTTTCATCACAGAGAATTTGGATTTACAAATCCCAGACACGAAGAAGAAAGGAAAGGATAATTGCGTATTTAATCGATAATCAACAACACAAGACCCTACCTGATCCTGATGCTATTATGAAATCCCCAGGAACTGCAAGAGAATTCACTCCTCTCAATAACCTTCTTCCCAAAATCTTTCTTTGGTATTTGCCTTCTGAAAATCGCTTCCAAAAGATGTCTCCCCAAAATTTTCCGTCCAACTTCGTATATCCCAAAAATGAACCCCCAAAGTTGTGATAAGCAATTTCTCCTCAATTCGGGGCACTAATTGTGCGTTTACCTGAGAAGACTCTTTGCACAACTCAGTTAACTCCAAATTAACCTTTATTATCTTTTCTTATTCTTTTGCATTCAACTTTCATGCACATTAAGTTGAATTATTAAATAACTTTATCTAATATTCCACTTGACTTCTATTTTTAATCTTTATTACTTTGAATCTCATGCGCACTTTATGAAATTAAAGTAACATTATTATTTTCACTTATTTTATCTTTTAATAAATTTTTTTTATTTAATCTTATGCATAAGTCATGCGAACTAGAATCTTTTATTAAATAATTATATTTTCACTTTTTAAATTATTTTAGAAACTAAATTGGTAAAAATATTTATTAACTCAAATAATAATAATATTTAGCATTTATTTAAAAATGAACTTTAAATATATTATTATTAAATTAACTAAATATTATCAAGTTCTAAATTTAGACTTAAAGCTTTTATCTCCAAATTTAATTCCTTTCATTTAATTAATTTCTCAATTTAAATAAAAAAATAATTAAATATTAAAATGTCATAATAATCTTCTATTAAATTAAATCATTAATTAATCATTTTAATTAATTTCTTTTATATTTAAACTCATGCTTAGATCATGCGATCTAGAAACCTTTAATAATTTAATATCTTTTCCACTTTTAATTTATTTAAGAAACTTTAATTGATAAAATATTTATTAATTCAATTAATAATAATATTTAGCATTTATTTAAAAATGAACTCTAAATATATATTATTATTAAATTAAATAAATATTATCACATTCTAAAATTATACTTAAAACTTTTATTTCCAAATTTAATTCTTTTAATTTAATTAATTTCTCAATTAATTAAATATAATTAAATATTAAAATATCATAATAATTTTCTATTAAATTAAATCATTAATTAATCCTTTTAATTAAACTTAATTAATAGAAAATACATCAAGGACTCATAAAGCAACATATGAAAACCCATCATAGAAGAACACATACTAAATCAAACAAAAAGGGTTATAATCACGAAATAACATCATTTGATGCATTCGGAGGGTACTTAACTCAGATACTTGTCCTAATTATCAATTAGGACAATTGGCTAAAGGGTTTAGGATTTGGACTTAAGAGTTTATCTCCCCTCTCTTACCATTGAGATAAAGCGATAGGGTACGCTCATCCTGGCAATTTAGGGAAGTCGATACCCGGTACTTGCAACCTGCATAAAATTTACGCATGTGCAGACACAATATTCTAAGCTAAATAGACAATGGCAGGAAGTGGTGCATCGTGTAGATCCCGACTAGCAGGTGACTACGACTCCCTTCCTTAACCACATCAGAAACACCATACATAAAGAAAACAAACACGCACACCATACACATGTAGTATGGGGTAAGTATCCATAAGAAAGCACGTGTGATAATAAACCATATAACTAATCATCATTGATAATTGAAAACATTGAATAATCATCATACATGCATGAAATATAGAGTACCAAATCATCTCATCATATAATAAATTGAGTGTAAAACAACATCTGATAATCTCTAAAATAATAATACTAATCATCAAACATAAATTGGCCTAAAAGAGTTTGGCAATGATGACAGAAATGTGACTTAGGGGCAGGCACTACACCACGTTCCTGCAATGTGGGTCAACTTTGTGAATTTTGTGTAAACTTATATTATGGCCAACTTTGTAATTTGATTCATTGGATTGGTATATATGTAATGAATTGTATCACATCCAAAGTGTGTGAATACAATATTGAAGAAATGTAATAAAAAGGAAGAAGACAAAGAAAAGTACAAGGCCACAAGTAGTATAAGGTACAACAAAGATTCATCTATCATAGCAACATGATTTTATACTCAAAGGTATCTCATTCAACAAACCAAGTTGCATATTAGAGATCAAGCTACTATTTCATCCTAACAAGTGGATCAGTAAAATCCTTTAACAAGGTAGACCCAACAGTCATATGTAAATCTTTTTACTAAGTGCATACTTCATTGTATGTTTGTAAATCCTTTAGCAAGGTGGATCTAGTAGTCCTTATTGCTCCTAACATGACAGATCATCAGAAGTGACCATTGTAAGCCTTAACAGGCCAACTTTATACTATAGCACTAAAGCTTGTGGATATCATCCCCACCCTAGTTTTACTTTCTATTTGGAAGGTTTCCAGGTCACCAAAATTGTGTGTCAAAAAGTGTTATGTGTGCTTTAATGTTTTTAGTTTCTCATGCATGCAATTAGATCATAATACACTTGAAGGATAAATTGCTAATCAAGGATTAAATTTTATAAGTTACTAATTTTGCACCCCTCCCCTCTTAGTAACTTAGCCCATCATAATATTTCCAACACTAAGTAAATATATGTTTTGAAAGAAATATCAAACACCACATATTTTCCAAGTGTACAGAGTTAAATATTCAACAAAGTTCTTAACATTTGGTTAATTTCAAAATCTTTCATATGTTTCTACACATTTTGGAGGTGCAAGTTAAAAATTAAAATGAGTTAAAGGACTCATTTGGAGATGTTCAGGAAGGATCTTGATGACATGTGTCAGCATTTTAAATGGAACTTGTCCAAATTTAATTATCATTCCTAACTTATCTTTTAAAAGTATTAATTTTAATTTTTATTTAAAGAGAAAAGTTAATCTCATTATACATGGACTTTGGCTTATGATATAATGCTTTGATTTATCAAAGAAGAGAGGAAAGATATACTTTTTTAAGAATAATCTATTGACAAAAGGGAAAAGGAGATTCTTTAAAACATAATTTTTCAAGGAAAAAGGGTCTCCTTATCTAAGTAAGTCTTGGGGCTACAAGAAGGAGGAATATCTTATGGATATTGTAACAAAGGAAAATAAAGGGGAAATCATCTTTATTTTTTGCATCTTGATTGTAAAGGTAGGACATAAAATGATCATGTGGTCATTTGGTTATATTCAAAAATAAGGATAAGTTTATGTCACAAATATTGTGGTCTATATATCTATTTCCTATGTAATGTGAAAGATTGAATAGGTAATTTTACGGTTATTTTTTTTTCTTTCTCTCCCTTTAAGTTGGTAAATCAAGCAATCACATTCATTCCATTCTTATGGATGGATGTTAGTATGCCTTAGTGTCTTTAGGTTACATACATGTCAAGTTATTTGATTCACTAAATATCATATAGGAGGGAGCTCTATATCTCAATTCATATGTTTTGTTCTTCTTTCCAAACATTTGGAGTTAATAGGTTTATTTATTATTGAAGGACAAATAAGTTCACAATATTATCAATCCCAAAATATCCTAGAAGTCCACCACTATGTTTCTCTTTAATAATATTATCCCTCATAGATCCTTTGGGTATACACAACTAAACTCATTTAAACAACATTTCTTCCTAAATGAAATAATCAACCCACTTATCTTCTTCATCAGTCACATGACTCTTACAATGTTTCCAAGGTTCTACAAAATCAAGGCCAACTTCATACAAGTTTTTCAATCATCAAAACCAAGAACTTTAACTCTCATCTCAATCAACAAACTTCTTCTTCTACTCAATACATCTGCTACCTTATTAGATTAACCACTCTTATGTTTCAACACAAAATAAAAGTTATGCATATAATCAACCCAATTCATATGTCTCTAATTCAATTTGGTTCAAATTCCCAAATACTATTAAGCTTTATGATTAGTGTATTAAAAAAACTCTTACAGGTATCAAATAATGTCTCCATTTCTTCAAGGCTTGAATAATTGCATAAAATTCTTGATCATGGACTCAATATTTATCATAATTCAATTTCTTACTATAAAAAGCTATATGCTTACCTTCTTGACTCAAAACAATGCCAATGACATTACCACTAGCATTACAATCAACTTGAGAAACTTTCTTAAAATTAGGAAAAGAAAGTACATGTAATTATGCAACCTTTTCCTTTAATATTTCAAAGCTTCTATTTTCTCCATGTGTTTACTTGAAATACTTTTAATAAGCTCTCATATTCTTTATCATAGTATTACAAATTGAACTAAAATTTTGGAAAAAGATTCTATAAAAACTTGTCACTCCATGAAATTATCTAACCTCTCCAACATTCGCAAGTCTACGCCAATCAAGAATAACCTTTATCTTCTCAAGCTCTATATTCAAACTATTAGTAGAAATCAAAAAACCAAGATACACAAGCTCCTCTTTCATAAAAGAACATTTCTTCATATTTATCAACAACTTCTCCTCTTTCAACTTCTATAAAACTTCTATAAAACTTGTCTGATAGATTAGTACATCATTAAGATACAAAATCACAAACTTACCCAAGAATTTCTTCAAAATTTCTTTCATCGGCCTCATAAAAGTACTAGGTGCATTAGTTAAACCAAAATTCATAACCAACCACTCATACAAATCTTCATTAATCTTAAATAAGTCTTCCATTCATCATCTTTTTTTATTCTAATATGATGATATCCACTTTCAAAATAAATATTTGTAAAAATACTTTTCTCCACTCAATCTATCCGTAATGTCATCCACCCTAGGAAAATGAAACCTATACTTCACATTTATCTTGTTTATGGCTTCAGAATATGGAAAAATTTTCCATTTTCCATTCTTGTTAGGTGCTAATACCATAGGTACTACACAAGGACTCAAAATTTCTCTAATAAAACATTTTTCAACTAATTCTTGTACTTGTCCATTCAGTTCCTCAATATTAATAGGTTTTAGTCTATGCATTGCTTTATTAGGAAAACTAGCTCTAGGTATCATATGCATACAATGAATTACACTTCTCACATGAGGTAATCCATCAGGACTATTATTAGAAATGATATCTTGAAATTCAACCAAAAAAAGATCTAACCTTAGGTGCATGCTCAAGTTTATCTTGTTTCTCATTCCTTCTAGGAATCAAAGAAAAGTAAATGTTTTGTTTCTTCATATATATCTCTCACAAAATGAATTCCTTCAACCAAACAAACGCTTATAGAAGTACATTGAATTTCCTTAAATTTATCAACCAAAGTAAACAATATTTTTTTCTTTCCATTACACCAAATAGTATTCCAATTTAATCTACCATATGCAAAGCTTTGCTATGAAACTATCAAGGTTTTTACAAAAGTATATGACAACAATCCATAGGCATGATATCACACAACTTCATCAAAGTAATCCCAATATCAAATTTCATAAGACATTATTCACTCACCACCAATTTATGCTCATCCTTGATCAAATTAATGTGATAAGGATAAGGCTGCTCCAATATCTTGAATCTTAAATTAGTTACCAACTCTTTAAATGCAAAATTATCAAAATTACCACTTCCAATGATCACTTTACAACATTTTTTTGTAATTTTACTTCTAGTCTTAAAGAGACTTTTCCTCAAAATAGGTTCATTATCCAAAAGGTTTTTCTATAAAGTTCTTCTCATCATCAAGTTCTCTTCTTTCTTAGGTTAATTAGGTGCATCAATAGATTCTTCCTAAATCAAAGCATTTTTTCTACCACTTCCCACTTTCTTACCAAAAAATGTACATTCAAAATCATAATGTCCTTCTTCACCACATTTTTAAAAAGAGTACCTTTAAACCATGATCTTGTTGGAAATATAAGAGGAGTCACTAAGAGGGGAGGGATGAGTCAGTTACCACAAAAATAAATCCAAGATCCCTTAAGATGTCAATACAATTCAAGACTAATCTTTTCTAAAATTGAAATACTATTGTAACTCAGTTAACACAGGAACACTCAATTAACACTAAGAATTGTTGTCACTTGAAAAACACTAAAATAATTGCTTCTTAAGATATTTAGTGTGTTCAACCTTAATTAACTTAGTTTTAGAATCATAAAGAAAATAATATGAACACAAGAGACACCAAGATTAAATGTGGAAACCCAATTTGGGAAAACCACAATTGCAACTAGTTACTATTTTTCACTCTTCTAAAGTGAGCTTTGTTAGGTTCCAATGCTATTAAAGGTTATAAAATAAACTATTAGGTGTGACCCTTATAAATGATTTATTTCACCATGTTAGGAGTGGCCTTGTTAGAGGTCTTTAGAAACTTCGATCTAGAAATGCCACCTTGTTAGAGGATTTTGCAAATAGTTGTTAAGCTAACTCTGTTAGGAGATTTGGTTCACTGCTAAAATTATTAGAGAGTAACAATGATATGACCTGATTGTTGATGCAATTGTATTTTCTAATTTTAGATCTCTATTTTGGCTTGAATACTTGATCGTCCTTGATCATAATGTTCTTTGTAGCTTGGTCAACTCAGATACTCTAATATCCTTCCAATTTGCTTCCTTGATTCATCTTTTCAATCCCATGCTTCTTTCCAATTAAATCTTCAAATTGACCTTATATTTCAAGTCAAATTGAAAATACAATTTCAAACAAATGAAATTTATCCCATGAGTTGGCTAAAACTAACCAACAAAATTGTCAAATCAAATATACTAATACAAGAAAATCCTTTATTAACCAACCTAATTCGATCAACACTAACTTAGAAAAAATTTCCTTCAAACTTCCTTTGGTAACTGAGTGAGCTTAGTTAGCACTCATTCCACACCAACTTTGGTAATCAAGTAAGCTTGGTTAACATTGGTTCCATGCAGACTTTCCTTAGGTGACTAAGTAAGCTCGGTAGACACTCACTCTAAACTTAGTTAACATTGAAACACTTGTCATACACTATAACTTCCTTTGACTCCCAAGTGATCTCAAAATACACTAATTTCTCAACATATACTTGATATTTGTGTAACATCAAAGACAACATACAATTGAATGATTGTATCCAACAATTTCCCTCTTTGGCATTGATGGAAATACAACATATCTTGATACATAGAAATTTTAGAGAAAAATTGAAGTAAGAATAATATCCTTATTCTCATTCTAATTCTCATCCATGATAACTCCCTCTATTAGTGTGAACTCCCTCTATCATCAATCTTTGATTGTAACGACCACAATATCTCCTTCTGATAGAAAACTCTCCCTCTTTGATATCAACTCTTTTGATATGACAAATTATTCTCTTTCTTTGACATCTCAAACATTCACAATAATTTATGTGATATATGACAACAAACTCTCCCAATTTGACATCTTATGCCTAGGACAATAATCAATGTAGTTTCCATGTACTTGATGCACAAATTCATGTGCAATCTACTTTGACAATACCACATCAACTTGTCTAATCTTCAACATGCTTGGTTGATGCATCACTAAAATCTAATTAGTGAGCTTTAGATAGGGGGATGACCCCTAGTTTACCTCTTAGATACAAAAATGCATCCTTAGGTAATGGCTTGGTGAATATGTCTACAATATATTCTTTTGTATTCACATATTCAAATCTTACCTCCTTGTCTTCTATCAATTCTCTCAAGAAATGATATTTTATTGTAATGTGCTTGGTTTTGGTACATGCATCACTAGATTCTTGGATATGTTGATTGCATTGGTTTTATCATAGAAGATAACAATTGGGTCCTTGATCTCCACCATCATACCTGACAATAATTTTTTGAACCTTAGCAACATATTTTGCTTCTACTATAGATTGAGAGATACAATTCTACATCTTGTTTGTCCAAGATACTAGCCTCTTTCCAAGAAAAATTGCTTCACCACTAGTGCTCTTCCTATCATCAACAGTTCCTACCTAATTAGAATCATTGAATGACTTCAATTCAAATTTTCCTCCTTTCTTATACCACAAACCATATTCTTTAGTACCTTTCAAATATCTCATGATTCATTTGATTCCCATCATACGATTTTCTTTAGGATTAGCCAAGAATCTAGCCAACATTCCAACTACTAATGTTATATCAAGTCTTGTATCCACTACATATTGAAGTTTTCTAATCATTGATCTATATGTAGTCTGGTCTAACTCCTTAGAATTATCATTTTTAGAAAGCTTATGTCCAATAGACATGGGTGTTCCAACTAGTCTAGAATCTTCCATTCCATATTCCTTCAGTATCTCCTTGATGTATTTTGATTGAGTGATGTAGATACCCTCCTTCATCTGTTGAATTTGTAAGCCAACAAAGAAATTGATGTCTCTAAACATTGATATTTCAAATTCCTTACTCATTTCCATAGAAAAAGAATTGGATAGGTCATCATTTCCATTAAATAATGTATCATTCACAAATATTTTTTCCAACACAATCTTCTTATCTGGTCCTTCTTTGATGTGTAGGTTGTTGTTATCATTAGTTCTTTGAAAACCAATCTTTATGAGATAATTATGTAACCATTCATACCAAGCTTTGGGGGCTTGTTTGAGGCCATACAAAGCTTTGTGTAGTCTACAAACCATGTTCCTTTTGCTAGGATCAATGAAACGTTCTAGTTTCTCAATGTAGACTTCCTCCTCTAAGATTCCATTCAAGAATGTTGATTTCACATCCATCTCATATACTTTAAATCCTTTGTGTGTTGCATATGCAAGGAGTGTTCTAACACCTTCTAGTCTAGCAGTAGGAGCAAAAGTATCTCCATAATCAATACCTTCTTCTTGAGCATAACCCTTGCAAACTAACCTTTCCTTGTTTCTTGGAACTTCTCCATTCTCATTCTACTTATTTTTGAATAACCATTTTGTGCCAATTATATTCATGTCCTTGGGTCTAGGAACAGGAGTCCAAGTTTTGTTCAAGTTTCAATCTAATCAATCTCTTCATTCATTTCCTCAATCTATTTTTCATTGTCTAATACATCCTTGATAGTTCTAGGTTCAAACTTAGTAAGTAAACATGTATCCTTTAATTTGTTACTTGTCATTGTACCATCTGACTGATCTGTAATGATTTTCTTAGGTGCATGATGCATTCTAATGTATCCAACAAGTTTGGGCTCCTTCCTAAATTCACTAGGTTCACCATGATCTTCTAAATCATGCTTAGCTCCCTCTATCTATGACTCAGGTCCATCAAATGACTTAGTATGCACTAGCTAAAACTTGGGTCCTTTAGACTGTGACTCAGGTCCTTTAGACTATGACTTAGGTTGTACTAGTTGAAACTTGGGTTAAACTAGGGATTTCAAGGACTTGGGTGGTGAAGATTGTTGAATACCATTTTCTTAAACTTTAGGTAAAGTATCAAACTCATAATAAACAAATTTTTTTGTAGTTTTTAGGTTCTTTAGATTCTTCTACAAATTCATCAATCTTTACATGTGCACTTTCTATAACTTTGAGAGTAGAAAGATTCAAACATTTTTATGCTTTTCTCTTATTGGAGTATCCCAAGAATATGCCTTCATCATTTTTCACATCAAATTTTCATTTTCTTGACTCATTCAAAATATAACATTTGCTTTCAAATACTTTGAAATAACAAACATTAGCTTTATAGCCATACCATAATTCAAAAGGTGTTTGATTTGAGTCCTTCAAATGAACTCAATTCAAGGTATGAACTGCAATGTTGATTGCTTCCTTCCAATATTTGATAGAAACATTCTCCTCTATCATTATCATCCTTGCACAATCCATGATTGATCTATTCCTTCTCTCAACAATGTCATTCGACTAAGGTGTGCTAGGTGTAGATACCTATCTTTTAATTCCTCTTTCATTGTAGAATTCATTAAATTCATTTAAGATGAATTCACCTCCTCTATATGACCTTAGACACTTTATTTTATTTCCTTTTTATTTCTCAACTCTAGCTAGACACCATTTGAACTTTTGAAAATATTCTGATTTATCCTTTAAATACATAATTGTTGTTATCATAGAATAATTATCAACAAAAAAAACAAAGTATTTATCTCTAGAGTAGCTTTGTATGCAAAAGGGTCCACAAAGGTCTGTATGAACCAGTTCTAAGACTTCTTCAGAATGATAGCTCTTTCTTTTAAAACTTTTCTTTCCCATCTTTCCAATTTGACTATTCTTTCACATACCCATACCAAGGTTCTTTAGGCTTGGAATGCCTCTAACCCATTTTTTCTTTCTTGTGTTGACTAGGTTATCAAAATTCACAGGACACAACCTTTTATGCCATAACCAATGTTCTTCTACTATATTCCCTTTTGTTTGATTACTAGTTCCAACTAGATTTCCATTTCCATCCAGTAGTTTGGCTTTCCTATTCATGAATTCTACCTTGAATTCAATGTTATTTAGTTGTGCCACACTAAGAATATTATGCTTTAGTCCTTCAACTCAATAATTATTGTCACATTTGAGATGATTGGTTAGTGCAAAACAACATTTTCCCTTTACATAACAAGGTTCATCATTTCCAAATCTGACACTCCCACCACCATAGTGTTCTAAGTGCTAAAATTTAGATTTAGCACCAATCATGTCATTAGAGAAACAACTATCAATAATCCATGTATCATTCTTACTAACATGAGAGATGAGGGCCATCTTATCATTCTCATCATCTAATTCATCCTTAACAACAAAGGAAACCATTTCATCTTCTTCACTACTATTAGAAACTTTAGCCATGTAATAAGATTTCTTACCTTTATCCTTGTAGTCTTTGTATATTTTGAAATCCTTCTTGCCTTTGTACTTTTCATGCTTCTTTTATTCTTTTTCTTCTTTTTTTGGACACCTTGCAACAATGTGAACAACTTCTTCACAAGAAAAGCAGATCAAAGGAATTTTGCCTTTGTACTTTCCTTTGCCTTTGGGAAATCTTCTTGTAAGAAATGCTTCAATGACTTCAAAATCATCATCAGAACCATCTTCATCTTCACTATTAGACTTCTTGTTTGTAGACCTTGCAACTTTCTTCTTGAGTGATAGCTTGGCTTGAAATGCAAATGCAAGGTTACTAGAGTTAGGAATATAATTATTATAATTATCTAGCCCAAATATTGTCAACCTTCCCACTAGTGCATCCAAGGTTGTGTCATTCTTAGGACCACATTTGATTTCTTGAATAGATGACACTTTAATTGAATAAACATGAAGAAGGGTTCTGAGTATCTCTCTTACCACTATTAAAACATCAATTTTCCCACCCAAGGCTATGATTTCACTCACACTAGCTTTGGTTCTTTCACTGTACTATGCAATGTTCTCATCTTTTTTCATCTTCATCTAATCAAACTAACCTCTAAGAATTTCTACCTTAGCTCTCCTCACATTATCATCACCTATAGTTATCCTTCAATTTGATCCATATTTCTTGAGTAGTGCCATAGTCTTTGACTTCATCAAATTTATAGTTTTGAGAGTGGAAGCAATGTCAATCATCATTATGTTATGGTTATTCCTTTTTGTAATCTGTTCAAAATTCAAAGTTCCATTTGGTACCACATATCTATAGATATTTCAGACCTATGTCACCAATGGTTGCCAAATGGAGCTCCATAATTTCCTTACATACTTGGAAGTTATCTCTATTCAGCTTAGGAATCTCCCTTCTATAAGACATCTTTATCTCTAGCTTAGGTCCTTGAAACCTTCTCTGCAAACACCAAAAGATCTGATACCAATTTTTGGAAATATAAGAAAAGTAATTGAGAGGGTAGGGGTGAATTAGTTAACACAAAAAAAATCTAAGATCCCTTAAGATGTCAATACAATTTAAAATCAAACTCTACTAAAATTGAAATATTGTTGTAACTTGGTTATCATAGGAACACCCAATTAACACTAAGAATCACTATCACTCAGAAAAAACTAAAATAATTTATTCTTAAGAAATTTAGCGTGTTTAACCCTAGTTAAATTAGTTGCAAAATCATAAATAAAATAACATGAACACAAGAGACACCAAGATTTAACATAGAAACCCAATTTGGGGAAACCACCAATTACAAGTAGTTTCTATTTTAGAGGTCTTTAGACACTTCTATCTAGAAATGTGACCTTGTTAGAGGATTTTGCAAATAGTCATTAAGCTAACTTTGTTAGGAGATTTGATTCACTACTACAATTATTAGAGAGTAACAATGATATGGCCTGATTTCTAATCCAACTATATATTCTAATTTTAGATCTCTATTATGGCTTGAATACTTCACACTCCTTGATTAGAATGTTCTTTGTAACTTGGTCAACTTAAATACTCTAATATCCTTCCAATTTGCTTCCCTGATTTAGCTTTTCAATCCCATGCTTCTTCTCTAATTCAATCCTCAACTTGACCTTATATTTATATGTTTTACCTTGTCAAGTCATCTTGAATGCAATTTCAAACAAATGAAATTCATCCCATGAGTCCATTAGAACTAACCAACAAAAATATTAGATCAAATATATTGATATAGGAAAATACTTCGCTAGTCAACCCAACTTGGTCAACACTAACTTAGAAATAAATTTCATGTAGACTCCCTTTGGTAAATGAGTGAGATTGGTTAGCACTTATTCCATGCCAAATTTTCTTTGGTAACTGAGTGAGCTTGGTTAGCACTAGTTCCATGCAGACTTTCCTTAGGCAACCAAGTGATCTCAGTAGACACTCACTTTGAACTTGGTTAACATTGAAACACTCATCATACATTGGAACTTTATTTGACTCCCAAGTGAGCTTGACATACACTAATTTCTCTACATATACTTGAAATTTGTGTAACATCAAAGACAACATACAATTGAATGATTGTATCCAACATATCTATCTTCTTTTTTCTCATTAATGTTATTCCTAAAGTAACTAGTTTAATTACTTCTTCCTCTACTTCCACTATCTTCCTTCCATTTATATTTTCTCTTGTCATTAGATATGCTATCATATCTTCTATTTTCTCTAAAAATTCTTCCTCTACTTCACTAAAATATTCCACCTCTTTCTCTCTATCTACTTTAATGTCAAAATTTCTTCAGTTGTCAAGTGATAAAAATATGTTTTTTTATCATTCTCCATCTTGTATAGAAGTCCTTGAACCATTCAAGTATCTAGAAAATTTCTCAGTTGCATCACCAATATGTCTATATCTAATGTTTGAATTATATAATTCTTCAATATAATCTTTCATAGTCATGTGTTTCAATCTCAAATTTTCCATTCTTCTCAAAAAATTAACTTCATAATAAAAAGAAGGAATTTCATTTCCATCTTACCAACCATCTTTGCCCACGTCTTAATCTTTTCATTTCATCTTCTTTATCTATAAGTTTGAAAGTGTTCCCACCAAAAACACACATGTCCTTTCAAATTTGTAGCTATTATCCTCACCTTCCTATCCTCAAGGATACTATCATAATCAAAAGGTTTCTTAACCTCAGAGATATGATCCAAAAAATAATTAGTATCAAGTCTTCCACTATATGTAGAAAGTTCAAAAATAGGTCTTGCATTCATCTTATTCAAATCTCTCAGAAGTCTCTCTTCATATTGTTCTTGCTTCTTCTTCTTCATCACTAACATCTTGAAGATGTACTCTTCTCTAGGCTATTTCAAAATCTTCAAGTCTAGATGTAATCCATCTCAACATATCCATAATAAAATTGTCTAAATTTCCTCTAGCTTGAACCATTTTGAAAATATTTCCTACAATAATTTCAACCTTCAACAAGTTATAGGTTAAAAACCAACTCTTCCACCCTACAAAAAAATTTCAGAAAGGTTCCACATAATCCCAAACTTTTCCAAGAAAGAAACTCACTCTAATACTACCTGATGCAAGGATAGATGGGTTAAAGAGGAAGCTCCTAGATAAAATTTCTTAGATTTATACACAAAAGCCAAAAAATAGGGGAAACAAAAATAAATTATAGAGGATTCATGAAACAATGAAAAATAATCTTCATTAAGCATATTATACATACAACCTACTTGGTTGAAACCATATATTTTCAAATTATAATCAACAAGATTAAGAGCTCATCCTTACATATCTAATATTCTATATTTCCCTTCCATCTAACTTCATTTCCCTTTTCCTAATCCTAGATCTCTACTTTATAGCCAACAAGACCACAAGTCAGCTTGTTAGAAAAATTGTAACAAATTATAGGTCTTACCCCAAAGGAGAATCCAATGACCTTGTAAATAAAAAAATTAACTTCCATTGGGAAAATTATAGTTCCACACATGATCCAAGAAGAGATTCCCAAGTATATAAAATGCCATGATTCAATATAAAATCTCACTAAAGCCAAACTTGCACATTACTCAAGTTGTAAGGAAACTAGTGCACCTAAAACAAAGAGAAGGATAATTCCTACAAATGAAGGAGTTAACTTATGCACTCTTAGAGAAATGGTGCACAATAGGTCCATATTAAGGATTTGGTTGGACAAAATAATAAAATAGGAACACCAATAACCATTCTTCAAATTGAAAATCATAAACAAAGAAAATAATCATTTTTCGTGATTGAAGATTGCCAAGGTGCCCAAGATGCTCCTGCATCACAAGTTGACCTATACCTTGGGGTATTTTTGGTCTTGGGGCCTATTTTGTCTCAAGGATTTAATTTTTAAAATAAGGTGATGTTTTTGACTTGCTTTATTTTTTATTTCAATAACTATTATAAAAGCAAACTTGAGCATCTCATTTTCACATCTCCACGCATGAATACAAGCTCTCAAGAACACTCAAAGATACTCAAGCTAGAGAACTTCAAATTATTTTCAAGCATTCATCAAACATTTAATTTATTTCTAAAGATTCAAGGATTCTTTGTAAGCATTTCCTCTCCAAGATCTAGCATTTTGTTGGCCATCAAGGAACAAGATCTACATTGTATTATTTATAACATTCTTATTCTTTCTTTGTAAACATATATGTCCAAGAATCCATGATTTAATATATTGGTGAGATCCCTTACATTTGTAGAGACTTTCTACATCCTTTTTTGAAGATTCAATATCAACATTCAAGAATCGCAAAATTCTTATTGATAAGGGCCTCTTCATGTAAGGTAAATATATAAAGTTTTCATGATATTTAAATGTTTTCCATGTTTCTTTTAATATTAATTAATCAATGGGGCCTTGAACAAGGAAATCCCTTCCACCCCAACAAATAAAATCATTTTTTTGTGGGTATGGGAATAGGGTATTAGAATTGTGAATTCAAATTTATAAATCATCAGTTGTAATATTTTGAAAATATATGGGTCAATATGGTTTTTGTGCTCTAAGAACATGTTTTTCATCCCATAAACCTACTGATAGATGTCACACTAATCAACTTGTACCTAGAGATCTAGGGTTTTTGGGGTTTTCTATTTCAATCAAAGATCCAAAATTAGATTCTTAGCTATAATTTTATATCTATGATTTGATTTGGAGTAGAAGATAATTTCCCCTTGCATATTTTATGGTTACTTTTCTACCCTTCTTTTATCTCTCATCATAGAAATATCTTCATATTTCAATTTAGATGATTGCATACATAATTCTCCTAGATCAATTCTACCCTTGTCATTTAATGAATTGGTTTGATTTGCACTCACATTACACATTTTAAGTTAATTATCATTTTATGAAAGATGACTTGCTTGAATATTTCCTTAGTATAATGTGGGTTTAGTATTGACATCCCTTCATCCTATTTAATTTTTTGCTAATATAACTTAATTTAGATTGATATTTATGTTTGGAAGCCCCTCTTTCTCTTCTAATTGAATGTTAGTGCAAGCAAAAGTATTACCTTTACATATATTATTTAACCACTTTCATTTGTTCACTAAAAAAATTGGTAAATCCAAATTATGCCCCTTTGATTTTAGATTTATGTTGTTCCTTTTCATTGGTTGTTTATCCTCTTTTGGTGACTCTTCCACATTCCTTTTTGTGTGTGATTATTGGGCTTAGAATTGATTGTCTTATGAAGTTAGATCTCTCTATAAATTTTGTTGTATTGAGATCTAATTTTTATGCTCCTTGTTACATTGATATTTTTTAGATCTTTGTTTTAGTTAGATCTCATTTAGATTTATGTTGTGGTTAAATCTCATTAGATTCTCCTTTTTTGACATCCCCTCTTATGATCTTTATCATACTAAGTCCAAACTATAACATTCTTGTTAGAAGAATTTATAGACTAATGGACTCTTTTGATCATGATTCATGTTTCTTTCCTAGGACCCTTGATTATACCAAAATTTTAACCCATGATCATAATAGTATCATAGAGAATAAATATTCTCAATTTTCCCATGATGAAGTTGAAGCCTTGATAGTTCCTCCTTCCCAAGTTGACAAGATTATCATGAATTTTTTGAATTAGAAAATTGGCTTTTGCAAGAGAATCAAGATCTTGATCCTATTTTTGGTATTAAGGCTATTAAAAAACCTATTACTCATGATGATAATAACATTTAAAATTTTTCATTCATATCTCTCTTTATTAGTATATTCTCAAGAGTTAGAATAAACTCCTTCAAAAATAATTGAACCTTTCATTCTTAACATTCCTACTTATGAACCACCTCTTGTGATGACTTCTACACAAGTCTATAATCCCCTAAGAATTGGTCTTTCTAACCCCACACTTCCCATGAGTACTTTTTCTACTTCCATACCTTCTTCATTTCCTTTATGTAACATGGCCCCTTTCATATATTCAAGCCCTCTTCCCACTTCTTTTGATCTTCCACCTACATATTTGCATATTTTTTCAAATTCTTATAGTAACCTTGCTAATGCATCTAATGTGTCTATTCCTACTATTACATCTTCTAATCCCACCATTACTATCTTGTTCAAACCATCTCTTCTTTTTAACAACATGTTGCTCAATTTACTCAATCTAGGTACAAAATTCCTACATGTGACATTGATAATCCCCTTTCTTTAGATATCCTTTATGTTTTTATCATGAAACACATTTAGATACCTCGTCTTAACACTTATCATGGTAAGGGTTATTCGATAATTCATTTTTGGACTTTCAAAATTATATGTTGTGGTTTTTCCCATGACTATAGGCTCATGCATAAGTTATTTGTGTGGACCTTTAGGGACAAATCTTTGCAATGACATTTCTCTTTACCCCGTTATTCTATTGATTCCTCTCAAAACTTATCCAATGCTTTCATATAAAAGTTTCAAAGTATTGGTACTCATATTTCTTTAACTAATTTGATGCATTGGAAAGAGAATATTAAAAAAACAAGTTAGTGACTTTATTGGTAGACTAAAACATTTGTATGCTCAAATAGCTTTGTTAGAAAGTGAAATACTTCAATAAAACTAAGAAATGGATGAGTGAACTAGTTGTATACCAATTATAACTTAAATCTAATGATAAAACATACATAATGATACAATGAGTTGTTAACTAGGGAAACCCTTGATCAAAGGGAAGACCACAATGGGGGCAAAATCAACAATATGATGTACTAATATAAAATTTCCTTGTGAAAGGAGGTAACCCTATTATGATCCAAATTCAATATAATAAGTACATTATTCCTTGTTAAAAGACTTTGAATCCTCGTTAGAAGATTCTAGTCCTATTAGGAGCAATAAGAAAGACAAATAAACATATTGTCCAAAATACTTTTGCCACTATTTAACAAATAAATCCTCAAGATAAAAAAATTCCAAGTTGTGAATTGACAAAATATGCAACTCAATTTCTTACACAGTTCCTTTGAATTTCTCAAACCAACACCAACATAATCTATATTATGCACTGCTACACTTTGATCAAATTTTCATCCCCAACATCATCACATACAATATCAAACTTACACAAACACACTTTTACAAAAGGAAAACATCTTTCCTCTATACCTTGTCCTAACAACTAATTAGGTCTTCCTTTTGAGCATCCCTAGTGTAAAATTAATTACATAGGACCTTATTAAGATACCATATTAAAGCTCTACATGCTACATTATACTTTATAACTTCCAAAATAATTCCCAACACAAGAGTCATTAGGCATCAGTGAACATATCACACATTCAAATTCAATGACCTCCATAGAATGATCTTCAAGATGTGCTAACATGAACATTTCATCATGAACATGTCTTCAACTATGATCTAGGCCCTCTCACCTTACTTTCATCTCACTCATGATATCTAATCAAAATATCAGTAACCTATTTCCTATACACTAGTCTACTACCAGTCTACTCCAGATAATTTTTAACTTAACCAATTCTTTATATAAACATACGTGAACAAAAATGTAGTATCCAAATAAATTCTTGAACATTATTCTAAGCTCGCATAGCTAAATTTTTCATATCCCAAATTTTTTGACTAATTCAACCTCTACAATGTACAAAATCTATGTGTGTGTGTGTGTGTGTGTGTGTGTGTGTGTGTGTGTGTGTGTGTGTGTGTGTGTGTGTGTGAGTGTGTGTGTGTGTGTGTGTATGTATGTATATGTATACATATATATATACATAATTACATATATATATACATACATATATATATATATATATAGGCATATATATGTATATGTACATTTTTGTATTGATATATACATATTAGTGCAACGCATACGCATGATATTCAAGTGCCAATCACTTAACAATCTCCCCTTAATCCTTACAAGCTTACCCTTTAGCATTGATGGTAATATATGATGAAAAACCACTAACCCAAAATGAAATTATGCTCTCTAAAAAATCTCCCTCAAAATTATTGATCTAAATATTTGATACTGCCCCCAAGAATACTCTCCCCTAAAATTTATAAGGTATCTTACCACTACCTTGTCTAATCTAAAGTCTATTACTCCTTCTCTCCAATAGATATGTACTACATTCCCTTCTAGCATCATAATTCTAGCTACTTCACTTATTGATTTGTTCCTTCTTTCTGTTATCCCATTCTATTGTGGTATTTTAGGGGTTGAAGTTTGTCTTTCGACTCTATTATCTTCACAATTTTTTTTGGTATGAACTGATGTAAAACCTCCTCCTCTATCAATTATTAAACATTTGATTCTCAAACTAGATTCCATCTCAAAATTTCCCTTGAATATCTTAAAATTTTTAAAATCTTATGATTTTTCTCTTAAAAATGCTACCCACACCATTCTTGTAAAATTGTTGATGAAAATAATCAAGTATCTTTCACCATAGAATGATCTTTTTTTTGTAGGTCCACGTAAATCTATATGAATAAACTCCAAATTTTCTAATGTAGTAAATATCTTGCTTCGAAATAAACTATTCTTTTTTTAGCCATCACACATTCCTTGCATACCATGTTAGAAGGTTTCATAATCTTTGATAAATCCCTTACCACATTACTATTACTTATCTTCACAATGTTATCAAAGTTTATATGGAAAATTTTTTTGTGCCACAACCAACTAACATCAACTTTGGCAATTAAACAACTTATTTTAATAGGTGTAGGACCAGAAAAATGGGTTAAATGGATAACACACTATGAGAAAATCACAAACCCAATCAAAAGAAAGCAAACATAATCAAAAACTCCCTTTTCTGTTTGTAGCTCCCATGTCCTTCTTTCTTCTCCAAATGATTGTAGCTCCAATTTGTTTATAGCGCACACAAGATTGAAGCAAAAGCCTATGATAGGGATAAAGCCATGAGAATACTTGAAGTGTGATTTTATTGTGAGAGCGAGAATGCAAAATGAAAATTAGTAGAGACTCAAAAAATCAAAGATTCAAGGACTCAAGACTTAAGCATTCTAGATCTAAAAATGAGAGGAAGGGTGTCCATTTTATAATTTTCATCTAGGGTGAGAGCATTGGATTTGTCACCCATAGACATGCGATGTGGCAAGAGATTCCTATGACACATATGATAGAATATGCCAAAAGTAAGATTCTATGACACATGCAAGTCAAATTTGGAAGAGAATCTATGATGCGTCATAAGATTCCTCAACCCACTTAAAGCCAAGAATCTATGACGAATAAGCCAAATAGGGACATGTGTAAGAGGTAATAATATTTGATTATGACAAATCTCAGCCAAGTGTCAAAGGAGAATCCACAAGGTGTCACATCCAAGTGTCATGATGATGCAATATTTTATGGAATATTTGAATTAAAAATCCTCTTATTCCACAAAATAAGAATTAGTAGAAAATGGATTTAATGATGAAAAATAGAACTTAGGAAATTAAGAATTTCCATGGTTTGCAGATGATAAACCAATTAATTAATAAAATTAATTAATTGAGGATGATACTTACGAAGAATAATTAGAAAGAATAGGATTAAATTATGGGTTATTTAATCCTATAGAGAAAATTAGTAGATAATTGGCCAAATTGATTAAATGAATGCGACTGTATCCTTTGATGAAAATGTAATGATGATGGATATGGAATAAGATGATGACCAATAGATCAAAGCCATGATCAGATTGATTGATTGAAGTTGATAACATGCCAAGGACACATGACATGAATTGGTTGATATATAACATTTAACCAACATTGTAAATGCTATAGAATTGAAATTGATTGATAAGGTTTGATCATAATAATACCGACGAACATTGTCAATGTTATTAAAATGGTTAATGATGCCATGATCTGACATTGAAAGCCTCAAAAATGTCAAATATTGAATGACATGAATGATAGTTTGACCTAGCACTGAGAGCCATGACAATACTAATGTCAGATTGATAAGATTGATAAGTTGATAGGTTTCCAAGGCACTAAAAGCCACAACAATGCCTAGGAGTGGATAAATGATGATTTATTTGGGATGTGTGATATGTTTCAAGTTGATTAGGACTGATTTCAAGTGATTTTGGGTTGATTTGGGGTGATTCCGAGTTGATTTGATATGATTTTGAGTTGATATGAAATTGATACGAAAGGGGATACAAATAACAAAATATGGTCAATCTGGCCAAAAGATCAAAGTTAATAGAATGATAAAATGGGACAAATTAGTATGAAGAAGTGATGAGTTCATAGATGCGAACCATTTTTGAGCGTCTACATTTTGTCCCTCTTTGATACAATGTGATTTAGAGCGTTGTATCAAAGAATAACTGATGAGAAAGCCACAACATGCCCTAGTAGGAATGATATATATGGGTTCCCCATTGAGAAATTGACTAAGATAAGCATATTATAAGCCAATTTATTGACAAAAAGAATACAAAACCATAGCAATTGATGGATCGCAAATCAGAGCTAAGATGTGAAAGTTATGAGGTCTAGAGTGCAAAATAGGGTCAATCAGAATCTTGAGAGTGATTGCATGAGTTACCACTCAAAAAAAAAAAAAAAATGATGAAAATGATATTTAATTTTTCCCATAATGAATATTTGAATCCAACACAACTGACGGATTGCAATTTCGAGTTAAAATGCAAAAGTTATGGGCTCCAGAGTGCAACATAGGGGCTCTGGGAGCAGTTCTGGGTATCTGAGGTCTCCAACTGCGCCCAAAACTCAACCAAGTGCATCATTGATGCAGCCCAAGTGTTCCATGACAGTGAAAAGTGTGTCAATGATGCACTTAGGAAGCCCAAGTGGTCTCAGAAAGTGAAAAATGTGCCCGAGAAGGCCCTGAGGCCAAAATCAACATGACGGGGGGCAACTAGGAGCCCAAGAGTAATTGTAAGGATTAAAATACCATACAGTGAAAAAATAATGAAAATGATAGCTCATTTTTTTCACAAGGAAGATATGAGTCCAACACAACTAACGGTTTGTAAATTGGAGTTGAAACGCAAAAGTTATGGCCTCTGGAGTGCAACCTAGGGGTTTCGGGAGCAGTTCTGGATAACCTAGGTTCCCAAGTGCGCCCAAACTCTACCAAGTGCATCAATGATGCATTTGGAATGACCAATTGCATCAATGACCTAGTTGGGAACCCCAACTACACCCTGAAAGTGCAAATTGTGCCCTAAAAGGCTCTAAGGGCCAGAAATAGCCCGATTGGACTCGAAACTGTGCGTGCATGCCCAAAATGATGGAAAGATGTCATAACATGAGGGAAATCATCAAAAATGGTCATATTTGGTCAAATATGATGAGAAAAATGTCAGACTAAGGTTGAACCAGGTGGAAAGCCACAAAAAGTTGATTGACAGTGTAGGATGATGCAAGAATGCATGAATGCTAGATGAAGATGATTTGGTGAATTGGAAGACATGATTATGGTGATGAAGAATGAGATGAAAAAGAAAGATGAGATGAGGAGACGTTAGTATGATGGAAAGAATTTTTCTTCTAGAAAGTGCACTATATGTCAAATGGAGCTTTATTTTGATATGGCAAAGGCAATGCAACGCATCATGGCATAAAGGGCTAGAGCGCAAATGCAAGCCTTTTGCGTAAACAAGCACGATGCAGACAGAGAATGACCTTATCCTTCCTGAGGCATATGGACATGCCCCAAACTCTCCAAGGTACATTGTAATAGATAGAAATGGGAAAAGATGACCATGAACCATCTCAGCCAGTCTCATAGATTAGTTTTATATCATCGAGTGGCATAGGAACATGATCAAAGAAAAACAAAGCAAAAAATAAATCACTCACTAAACAACATGAACCAACAGCTATCCTTGTCCATTTGTACTTGGTTTTTAGTGTTTTAGGTGTTTAGATAGTGTTCAATAGGTTGATAATGTGATAGCACTATTTGTGGATTCAGTTGATAAGTTCATAGTGACATTTTGTATTGAATGTTGGTTCATGTTGCTCAGATATTGTGATTGGCATTGAAGTGTAGTGCTTTGGGTTTTAGTTTGCAAAGTGCAAGTGTGAACGCAAAAGGGATGGTTATCCACAGTAAATATGTACAAGGTTTATTGCATATTTTTGACAAGTTTTGTGATTTTTAGGGTTTTTGAGGATATTTGATTTTTTTGCGTGACTAGTTTTTGCAGGACATTTTATGATTTTTAGGGTTTTTTTCAGGACATTTTATGATTTTTAGTGATTTTTTTAGGATCATATTTGAATTTTTAAGGATTTTTTCAAGACATTATGTGATTTTTAGTGATTTTTTCAGGATCGTATTTGAATGTTTAGGATTTTTTCAAGACATTATGTAATTTTTAGTATTTTTTCAGGATCGTATTTGAATTTTTAGGATTTTTTCAGGATATTACGTGATTTTTAGTGATTTTCTCATGACATTTTATGATTTTTTAGGGACTTTTTTAGGATCGTATAAGCATATACAAGTGTTAGCTCCAATCCATTATGCGACAGATCCAATGGATAAAAAACACTTAGGGATATGCCCCCAGTTCAAATTCAAACTCATGCACCATGTAGGTAATATGCCCCTAGACAAGATGCAAACTATGTAAGAAGGCCAATGACAGAGTGTGTGTGCAAACTGGAAATTCTTAGGTAAGGTAACAAAGGACATTAACTAGTTCATGAGCCATGATAAGGGACCAAGGATGTTTTGCAATATGAAGGGTATGATCAAGGAATGATAGAGGGGGAAAAGTCTAGATGGAATCTTGATAGATGGAGGAGCAACACTGATTACACATGGCGCCTATTTGCTAGGTTTTCACCATAGTACTTGCCCTAAGCACCTATTTTCCAGGTTTTCACTTTTGGACAAGATTTTTCTCTTGACTCAAATTTTTGTGCCAAGACGCTTGTTTGCCAGGTTTTCATCAAGGCATCCATTTTTTCATGATTTTTTTTTTTTCTTTTTTTTTTCATGACTTTTTACTATTTTTTTGGTATTTTTTCATGACTTTTAGATGGAATCAAGAATGTCACTAACAAATGCTGAGAAGATATCTATTGTTGACGCTGCTAGCTGATGAGCTCTGGATCCATGATTGACCATAACTATGGAGTAGCTAAAATAAAACCACTAGAAAGGCCTCGAGAGATACCATCGCATACCATATCTAAGACAATGTCTATCTCTTGTGAATCAACGCATCTAAGGATAATTGGGTCAATAGAAATGTCATGTGGGATGTCACTGATGATGACATAATCAAAGGCTTGTTGGATAAAGGACTCATTTTGGTTATAGGACAAATTAGGTAGCTAGATTGGGGGATAAACAAAGGGATATAAGGGAGGGTTGGGAGGGTTGAGACCAATGACCTTCCACATGAACCTTGATTGAGAGAGCTCCAAAAGACATTGTGGCATGTTGAACACTGGAATGCTGATATTCATGGCATCACATTTTTCATTTTGTAGCAATGGGAGCTACTTAGCTTTTGATTTTCACCAAGAGACCTATGCTTGCTATCTTTTTCTCTTTTTTCTTTGTAACTAGAAAGTGGAGTGGACTCGCCAAAATATGCCAATGCATTCTCTTTAGGAGAAACTGCTTCTTTATGATCTTCAGTCATAATGGCTTTGAAGTCCATTATGAGAGTGTCATCATTGTCGAATCAATCAAAAATTGGTGGTTCGCGTTGGTCCTAATCCAAAGGTTCAGGATTACTCGAGGAGATGTCATCATCAGTGTTGAATGGGATTTGGTTGAAGGTAGATATATGGGTAACTAATTCAACTGGGTCATTGGGGTTACGCTTAGAGGCTAGGGGATTGTTGGTTTCAAGTGGGATATCCTCAGATGCCTTTTTATCATTCAAAACATCCATAGTCTTACACGTAGGTACCATAGTACTAGGAGGACCTATTCGTAATGATTTAAATCCAAGCCCCAAACTAGGAGGTTGTCCTTCTATAGTGATAGGTTCAATGATTCCTTGTTTCTGAGATCCAAGACCACTATAGCCATCATAACCTTGTTTCTGCATGATGGTAAACCCAAGTCCATACTTGCTAGGAGATATCAAAGTGGGTTCTCATTCCATTTTTGCTTTCTTAGTACATATGGATGTATTCTCATTGACAGAAGTATCATTCTTTGTGTTGATGGGAGAAAGTGGTGACTCCCTAATGTGAGAGACTTGAGAGATAAAGTACTCTCCACACCCATTGTCTTCAATCTTCATCTTTTCCTTGGCTTTACTGAGTAGTATATCAGCATCCACATACTTAGAGGAATTTTTGGGTTGTGCTTCATTATTTGTTGGGATTTGGTATGTAGTAGCATCTCTTAGATTAGCACAAAATTGGAAAGGATCTAGATCGCTGTGGATGGTAACCTCCATGTTATTATAGGAAAACTTTAGACATTGATGATATGTAGAAGAGATTTCTTTCATAGCATGAAGCCAAGGGCATCCTAGTATCATGTTGCAATTCATTTTGATGTTTAGGACATGGAACAATGTGTCTTTAGTAGCTGGACCAACTCTAATAGGTAATGTGATGATGCCCCTAGAGAAGCGTTCACAATCATCATAAGCTTTTATTGTGATTCTTTGAGAGGGATCCACATCATCTTCAGAATAACCCAAATTGTTGACAACCTTAAAAGTATAGATGTTCAGTCGTGTTCCTCCATCTATTAAGACACATCTGAATTTGGCATTATGGATGAAGACTTCAAGATAAAGGGGATCATTATGGTTAGGTTTGTCCTTAGGAATATCTCAGGGTGAAAAAGTGATATGTTGTGATGCGGATAGGTTTCCAACCATTGCTTGGAACTGGGCAACATCAATGTTATCTAGGACTATTGACTCTTTGAGGGCTTGATCCAAGATCTTCTGATGTTGGGGAGATGCACACAGTAGGTCCAAAATGGATATTTGTGCAGGGGTTTTTTTGAGTTTTTCAACAAGGCTATAATCAAATGAAGTAGGAGCAGTAGGTCTACTTGGGGGTGCAGGTCTAGTAGAAGCAGTAGGTCTAGATGGGGCTCCAGGTAGGGTGATCTTGCTACGATGTGTAGTGACATCACAATGAGGGTCTTCAGCCTTCAATGTGAATGTGGATATGCGGAAGTCAAACTCATTAAAGCAATTGATGGTGTAGTCATAGCTGGTGCATGTGTAATTCACATTACCTTATGAGTTTGAGTTTGAACTTGAGGGTTTCTCTTTGTCATGATTACCCAAAAGATCTTTGAAAATAGTGTGATCAAAGTTGGATGCTAATAGTGATGGATCAACTGTAATGACACCATCATCAATAAGGTCTTGTATTGCATGTTTCAATTGGAAGCACGATGAAGTCTTGTGTCTTTTGGTGCGATGGTAATCACAATACTTTTTGTCATCCCACCAATCTACTTTAGTTAATGGTTCATCTTTGATTGGGGGTAGTTACAGGAAGTTATTACTCAGTAACTATTGTAATGCAGTCTCAAGTGGTATTCCCAATGGTGTGAATTTTCTATCCTTGGTCCTAGGATGCCTTTTGTCTTGTGTGGAAGTCTCAGTTTTCTATTGTTGAGGTGTTGTTTGATTAGGAGTTTGTGAATTTGTGGGGTTTGCACCTTTCAAAGTTAGTTGAGGTTGTGTTGTGCTAATCGTGTAGGCATTCACAATGCCATCATTAGTCACATTCTTGTTTTTGGAGAAAAAGTTTGCCTTGTCATTAGACAAGTTGGTATTTGTGTTATCTTTGTTTATCTTGAGGATTCCCTTACGGATAAGAGCATCTTCAATACTGGCCCCTTTTTTCATTAGTTTAGAAATGGTGCTTGGACTCTTGATTTTGAGTTCATACATTAAGTCTGGGACTAAGTTTTCAATGCACAAGTTTATTGTTGTTCTTCGGGAATGTCTAGTGAGCATTGACTAACTAAGCTTCTCCAACAGAGTAAGAATGTGATGAATGATTCTCTCATCTTCTGTTTAGTTGAGCACAAATCAGAAAGTGTCACCTCATTTGTAATGTTAAAGGAAAAGTAGGAGATAAACTTGTCTGCTAGGTCTGACCAAGATTTGATATTACTAGGAAGTTTGGAGTACCATTCAAGTGCAGGCCCACCTAGGGAACAAGGGAACAATCTCATAAGGTAAGTGGGCTCATCACTAAGCTTGGTACATGAAGCACAAAATTCTCGGATGTGATCAATAGGGTTTCCTTTTCCTCGATATTTTTCAGACCTTGGAGCTTCAAAGTGTTTTGCGAATGGAGGCATATACAAACTTTTATCAAATGGATTAGGATGTAGGTCCCTTTCTATATATAGAGCCTGTTTCTTTTGCACTCCCAATGCCTCGACTTGTTTGGAAAGTTGTTTGAATTGTTGTAATAGTTCTTCATTGGGGTTTTGCATGATGGTCTTTCCTTCAAGTCTTTTGTGTCTATGAGTAGACCGTTTGCTGTGGCGAGAACTATGTCTACTTGGTTTTGACATTTCTGTGTCTGATGAGTCTGATGAAGTGTCACTAGGTGGTGGAGGTAAGTTGGCACCTCAAAGATAGAAAGGTCCCTGTTGTTGGGGAATTTGTTGTGGTATTTGATCCGGCACTTGTTGTGGGATTGACTACGATTGTTGTACCATGTGTTGTTGTGCTGTGTGTTGTGGTTGTTGTTGGGATACCTCTATTGGTTGTATGTGAGACCACGTGCATGCTTATTGTTCTAGAGGTATCCATTGAGGTTGTTGTGGCACATGTTTCTGTTGTAATAAATGTTACTGGTATGCAATTTTTTGCTCAAGGAATTTTTGGTATTCTAACTATTTCTTGACTTGCTCTTGTTGTTTAGAAAACATCATTTGTTGTTGTTGGAATTGCTATTGAAATTGTTGTTGATAAATTGTGTGTAAGTCAAGTGGGTCCATATGGGATTACATGTTAGGAATGTTGGATGTTTGCCCCACTTGTGGTTGTTGTCATTGTGTTTGATGTTGTTGTTGATATGTGGGATGTGTGTCAAGTGGATGTAGACTTGGTTGTTTCTTGGAAGTGTTGAGTCCTTATACCATTTTAGGTTGTTGTTGTCGTGGCAGTTGACTAAGTCCTTGAGAATTGAACGTCATGTTTGGATTGTTGTTTCTATACCTTTGTGTGCTAGATGTTCCTATTTGCGACATCATATTGACTTGACTATGAGATGTGTCCCTATTAGGAATGGGTGTAATGTCAATAAGACTTTTCCTTTGTGCATCTATAGGGATGGTTGCACTTGATGTTTCACATGTTGTATTTATGAGAGGCTCCATAGTGTTTGATGTCGTAGCATGCGGTAAAGTTAGAAGCAAAGGTGTACTTTGTTGATTTGCCTCCAAAGAAAGTATGTTTGGCATCCCTAGAGCACGGGTCCCTTTAGGTGCATCTTGTTGTTGCATCATGTGACTAAAATCAAGTCTCAATGTCCTTTTGGGGTGTTTAGGGATTGGTGGTATTTCATCAAACAAGGGGTTAACATTGATGTGTTCAAATGTACTTTGGAGGATTTCAATTGTTGGTTCTTGATGGGACCTTATAGGTGCCATTATTGTGTTTGAAAACTCCAAAGGTTGTTTTCCCTTATCTAAGTCCAAATTTATCATGGGTTGGATGTTTTCAATTGTTGTGTTGGTTTGATTTTTGGACCTAGGACCTTCCAAGTTTGGGTTAAATTTGACAATTTCTTGGGCTGCCAAATGTTTGAAGTTCTTGCAAAAAAATTTGTCTTGACATGCCCTAGCCATTTCTTCACCAGTGATGCCATAATTAGTGTTAGAGTCATCACTTAGGTGTACAATACCTTGTTGTATGTTTGATGTGTTAGGTTGGCTGAATTCAAATGCATGTGATTGTTCATCTTTAGGTGAGGTTGGTAGACTTCCTCCTCCTAGTGGCATTGGCATGAATATAGGTTCAAAGTCAAGACTCCATTGAACCATCCCATGTTTGGGGGAAGTGTTTGGAGGAAATCTCATGGTAGGTGTATTATTCAAGGTTTTTTGTGCCATAGCTTGAGGATCTTGCAGATACATGTTCAAGGGGTCTGCTAGTAATGGTTGTGATGCTTCGATTTGGTCTTCGTCAAAGATTTGTTGGATTTTCTTGCTTGTTCTTTGTCTTGGATGAGGTTTTGGTTGTGCTTGTGTCTTAGAAAACAAATTTTTATAGAGTTCCTTAGGTCTCTAAGCTGATTGTATCCTAGTAAGTGCTGGCATGATACCTAAGAGTGCAAATGCAATGGAATTTTTTAGTGTTTTGGGTGATTTTAGAGTGGTGGGTATGCAAGATATGAGTGTTTTTGGGATTTTTAATTATTTATGAATGTTATGAAATGTGAGGAAATGCTAAATGAATTATGATTTTGATGTGAAAAGTGAAAATGTCCTAGGGATATTATGCAAATGCAAAATGCAAGGTGATGTTTTCAAGTTTTACTAGAGGGGATGAAAATGACTCTAAGGTATGCAAAATGACAATTAGGGTTATGTTTTGGACTTGTTAAGGATGCTAAAGTTTGATGTATGCAAGGTATATCATGGAAAGGATGATGTTCTAGGGTTCGTAATGACGTTTGGGACATGCAAAATGAGGGTAAATGCTCAAGAAGGCAATTTGGTTTATGGACAATTTGATAGGGTTTGGTAGTGAAAATGATGCTAAGGATTTTGATCAATGCAATATGAAGGGGATATACCACTAGGGTAGGTCAAAATAATGTTTTTGGATCCTAGGGATATGATTATGTTATGACAAGGTTATATGGAAAGTTTTGAACTTAGGTAAAACCTTTTAGAAAGTATTTTGTCTAGGAGTTTAACCTTGTGATAAAGGACTTTGGATCTTGACCAAAAAACTGATAAAAGATGACAAGGTCAAATCTATCAACACATAGACAGGTTTTGACCAAAGAGAATGATAAGAAAAGATAAAAAGACTAGTCAAGATCCATTATCCGTCAACATTAGGAGATACTCTGAGACTTATACTTTGTCTAGATTTTTGACTAAATTCAAAGGTTTTGGGGGTTCAAAATGATGTTTTGAGGACTCAAAATGATTTTGATGCTGAGCGGATATGTGATACCAAAAATTCCTATGATGTAAAAGGGGATTTTGGGTGCAAGATGCAATTTTGGGTTAAGTGCATATCAGGGAGGTCTAGAGGCTCCTAAATGCAGTTTTGGGGTCCTAAAGTGCAGTTCGGAGGCCCAAAATGGTCATGTAGGTAGCAAAGTGCACCCTAAAAATGCCAAGTGCACCCTAACAGTACCAAATATGTCATTAACACACTTGGAGCTAGTTTTGGCACAATTGGTAGTTTCTGGGCACAGTTGGTAAGCTAGGAAGAATGTTTGCTGATTTTGAAGGGTATGGTTACCAAACTGACATGCTAGGAAGCTAAGATGCTAAGGTTGATGTTAGGATGGGTTGGGAGATGAAAAATTAAGGTTATGATGTATATAATAATGTCTTAAGTGAAGGTGATGATGATTAGGTGCTATATAATGCAGATCCGAGAAAGCTAGTGCAAGGGGAGCTAACCAGGCACCTAAGGACACTGTTGAAGCCAAAAAATGTTATCTAGAACCCAAAACTAGATCTCAAGACCACCAAGTGCACCCAAATAGTGTAGAATACATCAATGATGTAGTTGGGCCCCAGTTGGGCGCAGTGGGTAAGCTGGGTTGAAACTTAGGCAATTCTGGAAGCTATGGTTTCAGGATTGATTTCACAGAGAGGTAAATGGTAGAGGACAGTGTTAGGGCCAGTTTGGATGCTCAAAATGATGTTAAGGACACTTGAAATGATGGATAAAGTGGTCAAGATGATGAATAAGTATGCAAAGATGCAAGGCGGTGAATGCAAAGTGCTGATTCTGAGATGGGAATGCAAAAACTAAGGAAAGTAAAACTGAACCTAAATGGATGCAATATGAAAAGTAATAGATACTAAATGAGGACTAAAAGGTGTAATATGAAGTCTAAATGATGTAAGAATGAAGCCTGGACTAGGGTGAATGCAAGTGAAATCTATGCAAGTGTGAGATCTACGTTTTGCCAAGCACATTTAAGAGCACAAGTCACCATGTTTTCCAAGGTTCAAGTGTGTTGAATCAATGTTTGCAAAGTTTGATAAAGATTGAAATGTTTTGGCAATGTGTGAGGTTTTGAAAAGTTCAAATGATATCCAAGGTGTAAATTTAATAGTTTGGCTTTTATCTTGATTATGTTTTACACACACACAAGGCACATTAAGACAAGAATAGCTATTGTAAAAAGTTAACAAACACACCACAACCTAGGCTTTTAGGACTGTATCCATTGAATTCCTACTTGAACTAAAGTTCAGCCGCACTTATCCAGAGTGGACAACCTAGGATCTTGGCACCACAGGCTCCCCCTTATAATGCACTCACTTCTTGGGGCTACCAAGATTCACTTCCCAAGGGGCATGACTTCTCAAGGGACTTTTGACTCTACTAAGGAACACAAGAATGTAGGATGTCTTCACAGGAATGGGTGACCCCTTGAGCCAGTGGATAGAAAGGATTTTGGCTAGTAAAACATGGTTTTTAGTAAGGGCATTCCATTCGAAAAGTTAATGATAAACTTTCATAGAAGGTCTCCCAGCCCTGAGAACTGGGGTTTGACGCACAAAAAGGGTACTGGAGGAGAGCTATCATGCAACAATACCGCTGAAACAGCTTTCACTGTAATTGAGTTTTATATAGCGGCTAGAATGTTGACCTGGCTTTGGCCCATTACCGCTCTGAGGTCATCCCCTGGCATTCCCAATATCAAGTATCTTTGCCCAAGGCAAGCCTCCTATAGAAGTTACACATATTTCTCTTACACCCAAGATCCATGAATGGCGAGGGGAGAGGATACGTCCAATGCAACTCCTAGGGATCTAACACCATAGACACACCAAGAAAAAAAGAAAAAGGTTATTTTTAAGCACCAAATGAAATGTTATCTAATTTAGGAAATCCACAAACATAGTTTTGAAAGACACAAAAAGTCTTCGACAACATCCTGCAAACAAAGCATTAGTAGTTTATGATAATGTCTTCATCCAATGATCACCACATGCTATAAATAGACCATTAGTAACACAAAAATCACCTAATATATGTCCTAGAGAGTGATAGGAATTTGAAATGCAGATTTTTATTGATGCATGTGCTTACTATGAACCTAGGTGTGCTCTGACAATGCAAATGGCTCCCCAGAAGGCCAAAATGGCTCTAAACATCCCCAAGTGCACCCAGACAGTGCCAACTATGTCAATGACATAGTTTTGGCCTTGTTGGGTGTAGTTGGTAGTTTTAGAGCATAGTTGGGAAGTCAGGTGCAGAGTGTGGGGAAATGGTGCCTAAACAAGACCCAAAAATTGAAAATTTCAAAACTACACTTCCAAGTGTGCCCAAATAGTGTAGACTATGTCAATGACATATTTGGGGCCCAGTTGAGAATAGTTGGTAAGTTAGAAACAATAGAAAGAGGTTTTGGAGGCTTCTAGGCTCCTAAAACTGCTCTTAGGGGTCCCAAGTGCACCCTGACAGAGCAGAGTGCGCCCTAAGGCAGCAAGCTAATACAATGCATAAAATGAGAGCATATAAGCATTTTACATGACCCCCTAATTAATCTAGGTGTGAAAAGGAAGAGCAGATAGTCATTATACCCTTCCAAGTGAGCTCCTTCCTTGCACCTACAAGCACAAAACAAGAAAACACAAGTTAGATATGCATGTTCACATCGGGTTCACCAAATGTAGGACCAGAAAAATGGGTTAAATGCATAACACACTATGAGGAAATCACAAACCCAATCAACGTGTATTAGCACCCACTAGTCTACCATGAAAGCCAAACTAATCAAAAGAAAGAAAACATAATCAAAAACTCCCTTTTCTGTTTGTAGCTCCCATGTCCTTTATTCTCCAAATGATTGTAGCTCCAATTTGTTTATAGTGCACACAAGATTGAAGCAAAAGCCTATGATAGGGATAAAGCCATGAGAATACTTGAACTATTATTTTATTGTGAGAGAGAGAATGCAAAATGCAAATTAGTAGATACTAAAAAACTCAAAGATTCAAGGACTCAAGACTTAAGCATTCTAGATCTAAAAATGAGAGGAAGGGTGTCCATTTTATAATTTTCATCTAGGGTGAGAGAATTCGATTTGTCACCCATATACATGCGATGTGGCAAGAGATTCCTATGACACATATGACAGAATATGCCAAAAGTAAGATTCTATGACACATGCAAGTCAAATTTGGAAGAGAATCTATGATGTGTCATAAGATTCCTCAACCCACTTAAAGCCAAGAATCTATGATGAATAAGCCAAATAGGGACATGCATAAGAGGTAATAATATTTGATTATGACAAATCTCAGCCAAGTGTCAAAGGGGAATCCATGAGGTGTCACATCCAAGTGTCATGATGATGCAATATTTTATGGAATATTTGAATTAAAAATCCTCTTATTCCACAAAATAAGAATTAGTAGAAAATGGATTTAATGATGAAAAATGGAACTTAGGAAATTAATAATTTCCATGGTTTGTAGATGATAAACCAATTAATTAATTGAGGATGATAATTAGGAAGAATAATTAGAAAGAATAGGATTAAATTATGGGTAATTTAATCCTATAGAGAAAATTAGTAGATAATTGGCCAAATTGATTAAATGAATGTGACTGTTTCCTTGATGAAAATGTAATAATGATGGATATGGAATAAGATGATGACCAGTAGATCAAAGCCATGATCAAATTGATTGATTGAAGTTGATAACATGCCAAGGACACATGACATGAATTGGTTGATATGTAACATTTAACCGACATTGTAAATGCTACAGGATTGAAATTGATTGATAAGGTTTGATCATAATAACGCCCAAGAACATTGTCAATGTTATTAAAATGGTTAATGATTCCATGATCTGACATTGAAAGCCTCAACAATTTCAAAGATTGAATGACATGAATGATAGTTTGACCTAGCACTGAGAGCCATGACAGTACTAATGTCATATTGATAAGATTGATAAGTTGATAGGTTTCCAAGGCACTGAAAGCCACAACAATGCCTAGGAGTGGATAAATGATGTTTGATATGTTTCAGGTTGATTAGGACTGATTTTGAGTTGATTTTGGGTGATTTTGAGTTGATTTGGGGTGATTACAAGTTGATTTGATATGATTCTGAGTTGATATGAAATTGATACAAAAGGGGATACAAATGACAAAATATGGTCAATCTGGCAAAAAGATCAAAGTTAGTAGAATGAGAAAATGGGACAAATTAGTATGAAGAAGTGATGAGGTCGTAGATGAAAACCATTTTTGAGCGTCTACAATAGGATTCAATTGAAAGACATTACCTCTAGTTCTTGTACCTATTCTAGTCAGTGCTCCATTTCTATCCTTGATTATACATGTATTCTCAGTAAATTGTAGAAGTTATCCCTTATCAACAAGGTATCTTTCAATCCACCAACCAAATAGACATCCTTAGTGTTAGTTTTATCATTAATTTTACTAGATTATTTACCCTTGATAGAACATGGAGCATTATTACCAACACTTAATAGTCAATCATCATAGTTTTTAATTTCAGAAAACTTTTCTTTGTCACCAACCATATGATGTGAACATCCACTATATATAATCCAATTAGACTATTTATTTTATACA